>CM067363.1:27852210-27936429 GCA_034401795.1 Chaetoderma sp. LZ-2023a | reverse complement strand
TTGGTCTGCAATTGGACACTGGCTAAGCAGAAATTTGAATGTTCTTGAGAAGGATAACAGAAATCTATTTTCTTTTGTGCATTTTCGTTATAGATTTACAAAAATACTCTTTTCGGCTGCAAAAATCCAAATTCCATCGAAAAGTATTGGCAATTCAATGGTCAATTGAAATAAATAGTACTTTGAGCGCTTAAAAGGGTTTAAGCTTCTCCTTCCTCCACACTCAACCCATGTACTCTCGCCCAACAGCCGACATGACACATCGACGGTGTGATAAGCGGACATGCAGATGGTAAGGGTTATCTGTTAGACACATCTCAACGTCAAATTAATCTCAAATTATTCAACATAATATTCTTTACATCATATACACTTTGGCTTTTCTGTATGTAAGAGCTTAAGGGTTCCTACTATCAACACGAAATTCCGAATTCCACGAGTCATTTACAATTTCATAAATATGCTCTTAAATATTTTGAAACTAATTTGACTGGGAGCTGTTCCTGACAAATTACTGTTAAATTAATTTTAAAAATACCCAACAGTTTACGTCTCTGGTTGCCGTAAAATGGAGGAGTATAGTCTTAGCTAAGCCCCGCCCATCCTTTGGCTAAGCTCCACCCACACTTCGGCCGTGTTGGTTATCATTCGATCCTTGAACTCCCTGACTATCAGATTTCAGAAAACTATACAGGTAAGCTGTTGAATATTTTGAAACTAATTTAACTGGGTGATGTTGCTGCCATATGTTGCTGCCTATGGAAGCAACAGCGCCCAGTCAAATTAGTTTTAATATATTCAACAGCATGTTTATTAAATAGTAAAGACAAACAATTCGTACAACAACGCTTAGTCCGTCGTCAATTGAACAATCGTGACGAACTTTGCTACGTCATTCATGACTTAATTGATTGTGATCTCCTCATACACTTCATGCAGTTGATTATGACGTCATATGAGCGATGGATAAACTGGAATCATCTATTGAAAGTCTGGGAAATCGCCGTACACATGGTTAATTATTCTCAGCAAATTCTAGGCTATCATGTATCTTGACGGAACATATATAATTTTTGGATTTCTTGACCGGAGGCTTGAAAAAGAGCATTTACTAAGTATAGAGCCACGAGCATCTCTGTGCAAGACGGGCAAGTTAATAAGAGAAATCCGTCGTGTTGCATAAGGCGTGCCAATTTTTTATTTTTTATTTATTTGAGAAAAGAATTGTTAGCAAAATTGCAAAGCATCATTTATACAAGCCCGTACATTATCCTGTCTTCTTAAGGCACCGACAAGCAATCAATTGTATATGAAGTTTCGCTCACCCCATTTCAGAATATTCAGCAGAATGTTTATTAAAATGTAAATTCGTCAAAGTCGTGCAATTCGGACACTTTACTGATGGACTTTTCGATTTTCGTGACGCAGCTACGTCATTTTGCTGGTGACGTCAGATAATATGTGACAGATCCGATCTTTATGCTGTGTACCGGTATGTTCTGCACTTACTAAAGGAAAAATGCAGATTCTTACCATTATCGCTCTCAATAAAGCACTGAAGTACGAAGTATGGTATAAAAATCTCTCTTGTATAGCACGCGAGCCTCTTGATTAAGATGGTAATATGTTTGATGGGTTTCTCGTTCATATCATGTGACCAGGAAGTATGACAATTACGTTTCTTCAACATCTTCTGGCGTTTTCCTGTGAGATAATGAGGAGTTCGGTGATATCGTTTTACCTCCGTGTTGGTCCGCCATTGATATCGTGTTTCCATCTTAATGCTTTCAGAGCCAAGATCTCACAGAGAGTTTCCAATGGATGATTCAAGTTTCTCAGTCAGTCATATGACGTTATAATTAACTATGTGAAGTGTAAGATGACGTCATAATCAATTAACTCATGATTGACGTAGCTGCGTTCGTCAAGAGCGCTTAAATCATAACGGACTAAGCGTTGTTGTACGAATTTTATGTCTTGACTATTAATAAACATGCAGCAACAGCACACAATCAAATTAATTTCAAAATTAGTATTAGCTTAAAAAATACCTGCATAGTTTTCTGGAAATTAATAGTCGGTGAGTTCAGGGATCGATCGATCTCAACATGGGCGAAGTGTGAGCGGAGCTTAGTTAGAGATGACGGAGAATAGCTAAAACCGGCTTCCTCCATTCCAGTGAGGATAGCTTTGGGTAAGCCAATGACAATATCTTCAGCGTTCTGCCATTTCAAACCAACCAAAATATTATTCTGCACCAGTCGGAAAGAAACATGCAAAAGGTATTCAAATATGGAGTCCAGAAATTGCCCAAGCCATAAACAACAGTAAAGTAGCTCACAAGATATGGGTAGAAAATGGCAGGCCAACCAACCAAGAAAACAATGTGAATATCGCTAGAAAGCAATCATGTGCCAATATGAGGATGGCTATTCGACTAGGTATAAATCAAAGCAGAATAAAACATCTCAATGAAATTATGGTAGCAGACGAATACAACAAACAAACTTTCTTCAGGCGTATAGCCAAACAACGTGCCAGCCCAACACAGGGTATTGCCCAACTGGCACACAATGACAAATTGTTAACAGATCCTTCTGATATGCTACACACATTCAGTCAGGACTGCAGGGCCTTAGCTACATCTCTCAAAAAACGTAGAGTTCGATCAAGAGTACAAGGATATGGTGGAATTGGACTGAGCATTAATCGAAGAGATGTGTCTTCAGCATCCAAATATTCAGAACTGTAAGATGCCAACAGTCAGTGAAATTCCCAAGATAATTGTAGGCCTGACACCAAATAAAGCAGCAGATCCAGCAGGTTTAACTGCAGAACATATAACGTATGCCCCACATGTCGGCATGCAGCTCTTGACAGACCTTATGATTTACATAGTTAAAACAGGATATATACCAGCTGCCATGAAGCAAGGCGTGCTTACACCAATTCTAAAGAACGCCAAAGATAGTAGATCAGCAACGAATTATAGATGGATCGTGGTACTATCAATCCCAGGAAAATTCCTTGAGAAAATTGTACTACAGAGGACAAAGTCGCTCCATGATGTTGAACAGCCTAGCTTCCAAGAGGGTTTACTGAAAAATCATCATCCATAAACACAGCCCTGATTATCACAGAACTACAAAATGAGGCCAAGGACAAACATGAACCACTATTGTTAGTAATATTAGATGCATGCAAAGCGTTTGATACTGTATGACATTCCTCACTTTTGCGAAAGATCTACAGTATTGGCATAACAGGTTCGCTATGGACCATTATCAAAGAGATATACTCGGGTGGCCAAACAGCCGTCAAAGTGAACTAGTGTACAGCTTACCCCTTCCAGATATACCACAGTGTTCGTCAAGGTGGTATACTCTCAACCATTCACTACAAACAGTTCAATAATAAATGGCTACATATTATTGAAATTGGTTCACAGATTAGCCATATCAACTGCAGTGCACGTACCTGTGCAGATGAAATTGCAATATTGGCAGACAATACAAATCACTTGCAGGAGCGTCTTACCATCGTGGAAAGATAGACAAAAGAAGCAAGATATACCATTAATCCGCAGACATATGCTATTATATCATTGAGCAAACATGTGAAAGAGTTGGGCACGATATTACTAGCGGGAGATATCATCAAAGAGTCGGTGAGTGAAACACACCTTGGAATTGAACGGTCAGTCTGGAGTAAGGAGAATGTTGAAATGCGTATCAGCTCAACTCGCGGAACACGGTACTCAATGATGGATGCTGGCTTACATGGGCATGGTGGTCTCTCTCCTATTGTATCAAGTCACATTTGGAAAATATTTCTTCTTCCTTCCTTTATGGCCTAGAGTGTAATAAAACTAACACAAGTAGCTTTTAATGACGTTGACCAGTTTCAGCGATCAGTTCTTCGACAGCTACAATCACTTCCTTCAAACATAGCATCAGTCTCAGTTTTGAGTTTGTTTGGTGTAAGACCAGTCCCAGCTGAACCTGATAGCAGCAAACTAATCCTTCTTCGCAATACCCTTTCAGAAAAGAATACTATTGAGCATCAAATAGCGGCCTGGCAAATCGCTATGAAAGACATCAACAACAACAGTTGATTCTCTGAGTGTCGTGGTATCCTTCACAAATATGCGGTACCAAGCATATATGAGCTTATTCATAACACTCCTACAAAAGATAAATGGAAATCAAAGGTACAAGACGCAATTAATACTGCAGTCCAAGCACAATGACACGAAGAATCGCTAATGATGTCATCTCTGAAGTACTTGTGTATTAACTCATGTGCGGTGGGATCAGTTCACCATTGTTGTAGCTCAGTTGATAATAACGTTAGAGATGCTAGGCGTGCTGCCATAAAAGCGAAATTATTAACTGGATCATATACACTTCAATCAAATCTAGCTCGCTTCAATCAGTATAACACGTCGGATACATGCCTGCCTTGTCGCTACGCTACTGAGGATAGGATTCATTTTCTAGTAACCAGCAAAGCGACAGAAAACTGCAAAAATCCTACATAAATAACATTCAAATAATACTGCAAGACGAAAATCACCCAGCCATCATCAAGAACATTATGGCGACTCCTTCACTTGTAGCACAACTAATTTTAGATCATGAAAATATGAAGTCCGAGTATGGTCTTCAACTATCTCCAAAACACTCCACACAAATTGCTAGGATCAACCGTTTTCTCTGCTAGGCACTGCATAGTATTAGAAGTAATGCTATGGATCAGCTTGTATCTTCTCTCCCCCCCCCCAACCTCCCCACCCCTACTAGCTTTTAAATGACTGCAATGTACATGTAAGTGTATGAGCTGTTAATATGAACTGTCTTTTAAATGCAAGAATTAACAAACTGTCGATGCTAGAACACTATAATAGAAAGATCTTTAGTTGCTGTTTTAATTTTAAAACTGACCATATTATGCTTGATTGGCGACAACGAGCACTAAGGTTGTTGCCTCTCAAAAGGAACATCAGAAGAAGAAGAGGAATATTTACCCTGACTTCAGGGGTGAACCCATAGTGGCTGGAATTACAAATACAGATCAGAATTGCCAAGAAATGACTAATTTTGATTTGTTCATTGGAATGACTGGTTCGATTACGGAGACAGGCATGCATGTGAATACTTTTTAAGAATAATCTTGTCTTGGCTTGCAAATGGATACCGACAAAACAACTATTTTTGAATTTCCTGACCACTAACCCATCAATGGTCAAGCCGCCGAAAACAACATCTGCAGTTCTCTTGACAAATATTCATTTGCAGGACAATAGAAAGTTCTTTTTGTAAATTCAAGTGGTAAATCTACAAAGATTGGTTTCTCTTGCTTGCAAATGAACGTTCAATAAGGAAAGAAATTCAATTCTCTTGACAAATATTTGCTGTTAAGGTCCCATTTCATATCACTATTATAAACCTCATCGAAAATTATCACATTTCGCTCGCTAATGTTCATGTAATGTGATAATCCTCGACTTAGTTGATAATAGGGGTATGAAATGGGACCTCGTGCCTTATCATCGATTAAGGGTACAACGTGTTTCAATTGCATTAACACCTCAGTCAGACTGCTATTGGCAAATACAAAGTTGAAAGTGCGAATAAAGAATATGGAGTCTGCAGCGTTCGAAACCTCCGTTGTTTCTCCACAGGAAGATGGCCTCTGTCCGGTGATGTGTTTGCTACTTTCCGGCCACCTTCACTTCGATACCCTACAAAACAAAACCAACTGGTAGCTACACTGGACCTGCCCCTAGATACGGAATACGGAGAAGATATTGACTCCATAGATGAGGAAAAGAACCATCTCGATAACATCATTCCTATAGCTAGCAACTAAAGAATGTGAATCTCGTCATGAACGAAGGCAAGACCGAGTGCACCAATATAGACCTATACGTGACTGACGAAGTCAGTGAGAAAGCTAACCCAATACGTGGCGGGGGAATGGAGGCAGAGCAAAATAGCGAGACACCCCATGCACAGAAAGCTTTGGAACTTGCATTACGGGAAACATTTTCTTCCAATCCTTTTTAAAGCTGTAAGATCCGTGGATCCAGAATTCTTCTGATCAATAAACTAGAATAGACCTTTCCAGTTTTAGCTATTCCCCGCCCACCTCTAGCTAAGCTCCACCCACACCATGTCGTGTTGGGATTGATCGATCCCGGACTGCCCTGACTATTTATTTGCTGAAAAATATGCAGGTAAGTTGTTGAATATTTTGTAACTAATTTGACTGGGAGCTGTTGCTGCCTATGGCAGCAACAGCGCCCAGTCAAATTAGTTTCAAAATATTCAGCATGATATATTTTTTAATAATCCGTCTTCAATTATGCGTTCGTGTCGTACTTATCGACGTCATTCATGATGCCATAATAGCGTCATTGATTGTGGTGTCATGCTACACGTCACGTAGTTGATTATGACGCCATATGGTGGATGGATACAGTGGAAAGGTCCATTAGATGACGCGATGTGTGTATCTCTGATGTTGTGCAAATGTAACAGCTGCACAGCTCTGAAAGCAGCTTTAAATAAGCTTAATGCCTGGCAACCAGATACGTTCGTATTAAAACCTAACATCGTGCATACACTATGTGCAGTGCAGACCCACTGTCAGTGAAGGTGGCCCAACAATGATGGTCTATGTTTCACTATGTTCTCTGGTATGCCACAATACACCCCATGCACAGAAGGCTTTGGAACTTGCTTTACTCAGTACCCACATCCACAAAGCTCGTAGAGAACGCCACTTCATAAACCTACTAATTGTGCAACTTACCGATCTAAAAGAAGCCGAACTGGGTACACTGACGACCAAGAAGAACATGGGTGAGGTGAGGACTCTCGTTGAGGACAACAAACAGTGGTCTAAGAAGCATCTGAACCGATTGCAGCTCCAGGAGGTTTTCAAACTACCACAGCCGCAGAACACAGTACACATACAACAGTTCAGCTTTCGCCCCCCCCCTCCCTCCCCCTACCCGTACATGTGCGTGCGTGCGTGCGTGTGTGTGCGCGGTTATGTGTACGTATGCATGTTCGTGTACGTGTCCGTGTGCGTGTGTGGTAGCCTCATGTATATATATATACAGAGACACGGTGTGTATTCGTTTATGGTATTGGAGTCCATGCCTATTATAGTATAGCCTCGCTGCTTATTACATGCTCTGTGCTGGCATTAAGAACATAATATCTACGCTTATCGCCCAACCCTTTCTCGAGTGATTAGCACCTCGCTCTGGGTGGCATGCAGACACATTCTCCTCAAGCAGAATGTTAATATCTCACACTTAATTTACTGATCTGAGCCCATGCATTTGAGCTACATGGACTCAGGTGTATAGCTTAAGAAGCTTGTTCTCGAAACTAGCTTAATCTATATGTAACTGTCAGGTGGAATGTAGCTTATTTTATATACCGATCCACATTCGTAAGAACAAGCTGAGTTCGAAAACATGGCTGCTGTTTCTTTTAATAATTTTTTATCCTTACAGAAGAAATTTCTCGCACTTTGATTGAATAATCGTTGTCCGTCAACGGGAACTGGCCAATATAATTGGAAGAGAATCTTTTCTTGGGAAGGTAACTGTTATGGCCTAATAGACAAAAAAAATTTGGTCTGAGATGGGGCCTAAGAATTATGGACTCCCATCAAACCAATAACTAGTGAGCCATAGTACCAATACGACAGGCGCTGGACACGAGTAGCTCTTGGCTGACATCATGAACACGGGCGTACGCCCAGTTCTGTCAGTGTTGCTTTCAATGACGTTTTCTATCTCTTATCTCTACATGGTATAAATCCAAAAATCGATAACTTATTACAATAGAGAAGACCGGATTTAGTGTGGATTGGACTAAGGATACTTAGTGGCCTATCTATGGCTTCGTTGTCAGTCATCCTAACGTCTAAATATGATACCTGTTGATTGATCCTGGCAAGATTTCTCTTTAAATTCATAGGAAGACACACGCCGTGAGAGCCACATATCCTGTATAAAATGATTTGATACAAAAGATATCACACGTGCGCGCATTACAACATAGAAGGAGACAATAAGTCTATAGGCGAAAACAAATTCAGGGGGTATTCACCAGAGAGCATAAGACAGCTTAGTCGATATACTGTGGTACGGTTAGAGAGACAAGGACTGTGGTAGAGTTAGAGAGACAATGGTCTATGACATCAAGGCTACAGAGTGACAAGATTAGAAATAGAGAGCGAGTGATAGAGGGAAACAGATAGAGAGATAGAAAGGGTTGCAAGAACGATTGACGCGGTTTGCGTGTGAGTGCGTTCACGCGAAAGAAAGACAGTGGGTAGGTGGTTGGGTGGGCTGGCTGGGTAGCGGGCGGGCGGGCAAACGGGTGAACAGATGCCTGGTATTTGGGCCAGTTGACAGGTGGTCAGGTGGGTGGGCGCGCGCTGGTCACTTGGGCCAGTGGGTGGGCGGGCGGGTGAGTGGGCGGGCGGGAGGGCGGGCAGGCAGGCAGGCAGGCGTGTGGGCAGCGGCCAGGTGGGCGGGCTGGCTGCTGAGTGTGCGGGTAGGTGAACGGGTGAATGGGTAGCCGGGCGGGCAGGCAAGCAGGTAGGCAGGCAGGTAGGCGGGCAGGTGGTTAGGCGAACCGAAAGTTGTGACAAATTCATAAACAAACTTAATGTTACGTGCAAGGTTAAGTTACACACACGATGGCGTTACCCGAGATAGGGTTTGCGTAAGGGCATGAGCGCATTGGGGGTGTAGGCCTATAGTTGGCTCTGATGGCACAATGGCGTGAAGCTATACTTAGGGCTGTGATACATGTACGACATTGGTGATGGGTTTCAAATTATCAAACGATTATGCCCAGTAGCGAATTGCTTTGTCATTGATATCAGAAGACACACTGGCACGATTCTTGTCCTACAAATATTTAAACATAGCTATTTTTTATTTTGCGTTGTGTGTGATGCATGATTTTACAAAGAAAAACTTCACAAAAGTTTTGCCTAGGGAGCTTTATTATGTAAGAGAGGACGATTGTCTTCGAGAAACATGAACTGCTAGGAAATCAAACCATAGCTCGTTGCGATCATCATAACTTGCCTGCGAGTATTTGATGTAATCTCCTTGCTTTATTGAACACTTTAAACCCTGAATTCCAGGAATCCCAATTTCTCAATTTACCATACAGGTAAGCTGTTGAATATTTTGAAACTAAATTAACAGGAAGCTATTAACTGCACGAGGCAACAGCTCCCTATCAAATTAGTTTCAAAATAGTCAATAGAATGAGTATTTCGAATTCGGTGTTTCGCGTTTAAAGAGTTAGTCGTTCCGTTGAAGATTTTGAACCTAATTTGACTGGGAACGGTTCCCAGTCAAATTAGTTTCAAAAATATTCAACAGCTTCCATATATAGCTGTCTTGCAATTGAGGCATTGGCATGGACGGTCTACGACAATAGGGCAGCAACAGGTTCCAATAAAATTAGTATCAAAATATTAAACTTTTTACAAAGTCTGAGGATAATAAATGTATCTGTCCTACATTCAAGAGCTTCCCTGTATAACCAACCGTCATGATATAGAAACGCTGACATTTCAGGCGTGAAGGTTTAGCAAAGCTTCGCTTAGCGTTATTCTTTTTATCGCACGAATAAATGTTTAATAATAACTGACAATCCGCGAATCGGTGTTGACCTTAATAAAAATATGACGAGAAGAAACGTATTTTTTATAATGAAGCCTAGAAAATCATTTGGTTTTTTAGCCAGTGCGCAAACGATGTGAACATGATATATACAATAGATCAAAACGACAGGTCGTTAGTTGGTATGCCAGTTTGTCCATTAGTAATATTACGTCATAATCAACTATGTGACGTGTATGCTGACGTCATAATCTTTCCAGTTTTAGCTAAAGCATTTAAATTTCTAATTCTGTCGTCGGGACGGAATGCGTCGATTTATGAGGGTGGTGAACCGCTAGATCCACCTTCTGTGGGAGGGAGATGCCCACCTTAGACACCGCATCCTTGACATTGAGTCAAGGCTATGGCCCTGATGAGCTGTTGCTGCCATATCTTGTTCTCTCTCTCTCTCTCTCTCTCTCTCTCTCTCTCTCTCTCTCTCTCTCTCTCTCTCCCCGTCAGGGTGGTTCAGGAAGTTACGTTATGGTCAACTAGCCATACAGTCAAATTCAAAAAATGTCCACGGAGAAAACGGCAGCTAATGTTTAACATAACTATGCATATAAACTGGTGAATAATTTGAAAAAAAGATATTTGAAAAATATTCTGGTTATAAGGTCACCTAGTAATTAATATGCGCAAGCAATACAGTGGATATATAAATAACATGCCAAATGAGTTGTCACCCAATGCTTGCTCATTAACATATATGTCACGTCATTAATGATTGTCGCCATTTATCGTTAGCCGGTGTGGATAATATCACGTCGTTAATGATTGTCGCCATTTATCGTTAGCTGGTGTGGATAATATCACGTCGTTAATGATTGTCGCCATTTATCGTTAGCTGGTGTGGATAATATCTTGATGAATTTTCATTTCCCGCATGTGTACAAATGGGAATGTGTGAATTTCTTGACAAATTTCGATTTGGCCGTCCATCATATGATATTCATATCATTGGGGAATCGTTAACGAATAGCGAACGTCCAGTTCAGCCAGTATATGTGTATGTGAGATTGTTAACACATTGTATTTGGGTCATCGATCATACAACATTCATATTCTTGGGGGTATCGTTAATAACAACGATTATTGCAACGGTCCCGCCCCTCTCTAGCTAAGCTCCACCCACACCTTGCTCGCGTTGAGACCTATCGATCTCTGAACTCCCTGACTCTCAATTTCCAGAAAACTATATAGGCTGATGAATAGTTTGAAACTAATTTGACTTGGCGCATGGCAGCAACAGCGTCAAGTCAAATTAGTTTCAAAATATTCGGCACCATGTTTATTAAATAGTAAATACATACAATCCATACAACAACGCATAGTCCGTCACCAACTATGCACTCGTGACGTACTTATCTACGTCATTCATGGCGGCATTGATTATAGCGGCATCCTACGCGTAATGTAGTTGATTATGACGTCATATGATGGATGGATAAACTGGGAAGGTCCATTATACAGTATATAAAACTACATTTGCGGGTATGACGTCACAAGACAGCGACCCGGAAGTGGGGCACTCTTGTGACTTCCTAACCCTTTAACGGCCAAGTACATTTGCAGGCAAAGAAAAAACTTTGCGACTGGAATGGCTGGCTCAATGACCGAGCCAGTCATTCCAGTGGGAAGTTTTCAAAAAATGTCTTCTCTTAGCTTACAAATTGTACACTAGCTAAATTTACGATTACCCCTTTGATGGTTAACCCGCCCAAAAACGGCATCAGCAGCGGTCTTGAGGAATGTCCACTTGCCGGAAAACAGTATGCGATTTTTGTAGATTTCAGTGGCAATTGTTCGAAAATCAGTCTTCTCTTGATCTGAAAAAAGTATAATTTTCTTGAAAAGTCTTGACTTTTAAGTGGTTCAATGATATGAGTAGCACTATGATCGCTTTGAGACGCTCATGACACGGGATGGGGGGGGGGGGGGTAAGATTCCATTCCAGTTTAGCCATCAATCATATGATGTTATAATCAACTGCGTGACGCGTAGGGTGACACAATAACGAATTACGGCATGAATGGCGTAGAGAAGTTCATTACGAACGCTTAATTGATGGTGGACTAAGCGGTGCTGTACGAATTGTATGTATTTACTATTTAATAAATATGCTGTTGAGTATTTTAAAACTAATTTGACTGGGCGCTGTTGCTGCCATAGGCAGCAACAGCAGCGAGTTAAATTAGTTTCAACATATTCAACAGCTTACCTGTATAGTTTTCTGGAAATTTATAGTCAGGGAGTTCAGTGTTCGATCGATCCAAACCCCGTCGAAGCGCGGCTGGGGCTTAGCTAAAGATGGGCGGGCCATACCTAAAACTGGATTCTCCTATTGACATGTTCATATCTGTACACATCAGCGGCAATAAAGATGATTGTGTTTGCTCGTCGACGGGCGGTTCTTGTATCCGATAACACTTTGGAAAGAAGATACGAGATAATCATGGTCAATAACTCAATGGATGTGTCTTGTCTATTTAGGGGTCATTGCCTTTCAGCAGTACGTTACCGGCAATAATGTACCGATTGAAGGCAGACCAAATCATCTAAAAGGAGATCTATGCGATATGGTCGACTGAGTATGGCAGCCTGGGTTGGATGTGGGAATAGACGGTACCTAGCCTAAACAGTATGATAGCCATAGTAATTTAAACCTAGTTAACTTCTCTCTTTGTATTCCAAGAATCAGATCAACCCCCAGTTCTAGTCAGTTAAATAGATTGTTAATGCAGATTTTGCAATAATTTGACCGATAAGCAGTAAAACTATCAGTCAGTCTATGACCAATCGGTGTAAAGAGTAATATGTTATAACATTATCATATATATGCATGCATATGAGCACGTCCTAGTCTAAGCGCGCACGCGTGCACGCGTGTGTCTGTCTATGTGTTGCATATCGCAGCAAAACTCACAACAACGGATAAACCTGATTACATGTGAATGTAATCTACCTTTCCAGTTTATCCATCCATGATATGACGTCATAATCAAGTACGTGACGTGTACGGTGACATCTTAATCAATGACGCCATGAATGCCGTAGATGAGTACGTCACGAACGCATAATTGGTGACGGGCTAAGCGTTGTTGTACTAATTGTGTCTACTATTTAATAAAGATAATGTTGAATATTTTAAAATTAATTTGACTAGGCGCTTTTGCGGCCATAGGCAACAACACCACCCAGTCAAATTAGTTTCAAAATAGTCAACAGCTTACCTGTATAGTTTTCTGGAAATTGATAGTCGGTTAGCTCAGGGATCGATCGATCCCAACACGTGTGAGGTGTGGGTAAAGCTTAGCTAGAGATGGGCGGGCACAACTAGAACTTGAAAGGTCCTTAGACAATGCTGTGTTATATTGCATACCCGTATTACGGGCATTAGGATGTTACGTAAATATTCAACCATGAAGGTATCACCCTTCTCCCTCCATAAAATCCCACCATTTGGGTGTGATTTTATGGAGGGAGAACGGTGATGGCTGTACGGTAAGCTCGTGCCGTTTTTACCACTTCTCACCCACAACCATTATCCAACGTCTATCTTAGAATGTGCCAATATTGACGTCGTCGTCTCGATTACACCAGTTGTCGAATAGATGGAAATGACAAAATGACAGGCCTGGAATAACCACGCGATGATATCCCATTAACCTTGTCAATAACTGAGGGGAGATATTGATAAGATACACGATGTAGTTATTAACCATTATACTCTGACAGACCAGAAATCATAAACACTTTTTGAGGTATTGGATCAAATGTTGAATATGTCCATAACCTCACTCGTCAATAGTGAGAAACGGAGCAGTCTCATTCGATCCAGCCATGGCATATGTTGCAGCTTTATATTTGTGCAAATATGATAGATGCTGGAGTTCATTGCCGCATCAGGTAATGAACCCTGCCATTTTTTATATTTTTATCCCATCTCTATCTAAGCTCCACCCACAACTCGCTCGTGTTGGGATCGATCGATATCTGACCTCCCTGACTATCAATTTCCAGAAAACTATACAGGTAAGCTATTGAATAATTTGAAGCTAATATGACTGGGCGCTGTTGATGCCTATTGTAGCAACAGCGTCTAGTCAAATTAGTTTCAGAATATTCAACAGCATGTTTATTAAATAGTAGAGACATACAATTCGTACAACGTGTCGGACTATTAAGAGTTAAAGACGGGACAAATGGAATCATTTATGATGTAATGATTATGACGTCATCCTACTAGCCACTTATCTGATTATGACGTCATATGACGTCAGATGATAGATGGATACTCTGGAAAGGTGAACTGACACGCCCACTTGCGAGTCTTAATATGTAGTCATAGCCTTAGCAGTATTAATGTGAGACTCCTAATGTTTGTTTTTTGACATGTGTTGACAATCTGCATTCATACATATTCGAAACTACACGCTGAGCATGCGTGTGCGCGTGCGTGCGTGCGTTCATTCGTTCGTGAGTGCATGCGTGCGTGCGTGCGTGCGTGCGTGCGTGCGTGCGTGCGTGCGTGCGTGCGTGCGTGCGTGCGTGCGTGCGTGCGTGCGTGAGTGCGTGCGTGTGTGTAAGTTCGTTTATGCGGGTGGGGTTTGGGGATGGTGGCGACTTTGGAAATGGTGTATCTGGGTTAGATATCAATACAGTCATCCTTTCACGCACTCGCTCTTGTCTTTTCATCTCAAAGCCCATTCATTTCCCACTCGCAAACAAGTAACGTATTTCGATATACGATAGTACTGTATCAGAAATTTCCATCAACTCGTCAAATGCTTACACATTCGACAGACATATTAACAAAAGAATCTGGATCCTTAGCATTGAATTATTCTAGCGATTGAGAATCACCTGACAATCAATCATTCTATGATTCTATCATCGGCTTTGTCACAGATAGTTAATTCGATTTCACAGCACTATTGCCCTTATCAATGCGAATCACTTCACCCTTTAACACTCATAGCAGCCAAAACCGGCTTCTGCCATGATCTTGGGAAATGTCCATTTGTAGAACAAGAGGAGACTATTTTTGAAAATTTACCACTGGAATGACTGGCTCGATAACCGAGCCAGTCATTCCAGTGGTACAATTTCAAAAATAGTCTTCTCTTGGTCTAAAGATGTGGATTTATATGAATAAAATTACATTTTCTTGAACAAATGTGAATGATAAAAAGCTCGGCTCGAGCAATAGTTGTCGCCCATCTTTGCACTCGCGTGAACGCTTTACTATTAATAGTTTCATGACTAATATTACCGTACTTCCACTTCGAGGAAACCATACATGGAATCTGTTGAACGCTGCTAACGTCGTAAATAATTGTTTATGTGTGGCGTGTATGTCGAAAGTAACGTTGAAAGCCTTTTACGATATCTCTATATATCGCGATTTGATGAAAAATTACGATTTTATTATATCAAACAGAAAACTATCGACTACTAATTATCGCGAAATGTTGAAATTACTATGACTGGCCGATGTTGTTGCTGCTTGGGGACAACAGTTGCCAGGCGAAGTACTTTAAAACATTCATTAGCTTGACGCTGGGTTTGATTGCCATTATTATTAATGCGTATATGTTTTCCAAGCATAACCACTTCCATCATTGGAGCATTCAATATATCGATATATCTCGATATTGTCGAGGCAATATAATGTACCTCCACTCAACAACACTACACTACAGAATTACTTATCAGTAATTTTAGTATTTCCCCGAGACCTTTCTACAAATCGCGACCGAATTTGTGCAATCCGGGTCTACGGTCACACTCTCCTTGTGATACAATTTGAGGCAAGTCGGACCAGTATTTTCCAAACTAAGGATAGATCCAGGATGTGATCCGATAGGTATCCGTGTTTCTTAATGCGAATCTCAGACAACGTCTGGAATTCCTGTTTGACCGGAACAGCCCTTGCTGTATTAAAAGTTGAGCTAAATCGGGTCAGCAGTTCTTTTAGATACAGCTCCAGACACAGACACGCGCCCACACACGCATGTACACACGCACGCACTCACAAAGACAACGAACCATATCCGATAAATTATTGACATTCCGCATCGCATACGTGGGATGATCTCTCAATGAAAAAATACCGGATTTTCACAGATAATCTCATTCCTGAATGCTATCAAAGATATAGCAGGCTGTGTCTACATTCAATATTATATACCCGTATTTGCAATACAATACGTGCGCCTCTTCATCAAGCTGATAATGCCATTAACTGATTGTCTGCTAAAATCCTGCGGACTAGTCTCCATGTTCGATGGGATTTAACTCTGGATATGCTGAATATTTTAAAAACAATTTGACTGAAGGTTGTTGGTGGCTAAGCCACCAACAACTTTCAATCAAATTGTTTTCAAAATATTCAGCAGGGGCCATACTTACTGGGCAATTATTGACTGGCGGCTTGTAGCAGGCCGTTAGTAATTTGTTAAGGAGCGTCTGTCACATATATATGTCTGTCACATATCGCGTGACCACTATGTATGATATTTGTGTTTCATCTGCCACTTTGTCAGTATTTCAGGAATGTAATAGACGAGTATTATGCTATCTCTGTTCACATTAGAAGCTTTCATATTATTTCCGGTTTTTGGTATCTGGTTACCGTCGTAGCGAGCTCTTGGCCAGCGTCAACTTCCGGTATGTGATTATACACGCTTGTGTAATCTAATATCAAGGTCGTTGATGAATCTGCCATCGAAATACCCGTGTTTATTAGGGCTTTGGAAGCGGACTGACTGGTAATTTTTGCCGATTCCATGACAATCAACGCTGGATGCCTGGAGAATGGAGTTTGTGCCAGCTACATCCGAGTCTCGCAAGATCTTTTCGGTACGAAATCGAGAAAAGTTCTTCGTACTTAATTAGTGGCCATTAGCATATTAATCCCACCAATCATGAATTGAGGATGGGGCTGGGTGGGAGTGGGGCGGGTGGTGGTTGGGTGGAGTAGAGGTGTATGGTGTGTATTTAAATGATTTACTCTTCAAAGAATACGATAATCTAACATCCCTATTCCTACCAGACATATTATTATTTATCCAAAAACGAGATTATATACGTCTCATAGTCTTCTGTATTAAGAATAGATAACAAAATTAGTCCCTCATAACTCGTCTTAAAATTCAAAATAAATTCACTCAGAAAAGATATGAAATACGAAAAATCAGTTTGATTTTAATACGTGCATCAAGCTGGTGATTTACAGCGGTTAAGATGATACCAAAAGCATCACAGTCCACAATTGAGGAATCCAGTGTATAGGTAAATCACATAGCGTCATAATAACCTACGTCACGTATAGGTTGACGTCATAATCCAGTGTCGCAATCCACAATCATGATGGACAGAAATAGTCGGTCATAAACCTGGAATAGTCTGTTAAGTTGTCCGAATTGTATGGCTTTATTATTAAATAAATAGGCAGCAAAACACCCTGTCAAATTAGTTTCTAAATATTCAACATCTTACCTGTTCTGGGAATTGAGATTCAGAAAGTGCAGTGATCGGCATAGGTAAAACTGGATTCAAAGGACACGTGTGCTTGAGGGAATTTAGTCCATTCCACATCAATCTTAACCCAACTAATTATATAGACTAATGCACACATTATATACAATATAATACATACTAGGACACTTATACAATGCAATCTGCGTTTCCTTGATGCTGTATAACTATAACAGCTTGGCAGCTCCAAAACGCAGCTAAATACAACCGTGGTACCTGCCACCTCAAACACCCTACGCATCATCACCGCACACCTATGGCCAGACATCATATTCCAATGATGTACCATAAATATGTGTCATACATCGCCGCTGTCAGGAAAATTGTCAAGCAAAGATGGACCATGTTTGGCCATATGTTAAGGATGCCAGAAGACACACTAACACAGAGAGCCTTGGAATTCACCCTACTGGGAGCCAGCAAATACAAAGCCAGGAGAGGACGTTAATGCATAAATCTGTTAAGAGTGCTGCGAGGTGACCTCAGGAAAACAGGACTCAGTACACTCAGATCAGGATGCAGTATGCCATGGCTTACGAGATCTGTCACTTTATTACACCAGTGGGATATAAAATTATATGATTTAATTACTATTATGTAATGAATATAAGCTTGTGTATGTCATAAAACGACATCCGTTTTCGCCAAGCTGTGTTTCCAACTCTTGACATGATGTCCACTGTTTCATAATTTGCGACAGTAAATCTCAAAATTCCACAACTTTGGATATAGTAAAGCTTTCTGCGGTTTCATCTTAGCGATATTCTTAATGACAAAGATTATAGAATGAGGACACTAAGCCAAATGTGAATATTACATAATGGTATCTCGGCTAGACGTCGTATTTAAGATACTACTTTGGTAATAGAAATGTAATATCCTTTCATGTTTAGCATTTATCGTATAGTGAGAGGGAAATATAGTTGGAGTTCACAATAATGAAGTTCAACTCTCCAGGGTCCAGTTTCACAAACGGTACTTACGCACACTAGGGTACTTAAGTACAGTCTAGATATCAAATGAAGCAATCTGATTGGTCTGTTTTCGACTTTACAACAGGGGATAACTTAAGTACCTTTGTGAGTAGGCCCCAGATGTTTGGGGGCAACCGAGCCAGCTATTCCAGTGGTCAATTTTCAAAAATGGTCTTCACTCGGCTTGCAAATACACATTCCATAAGCAATATTTTGATTTTTTTTGGGCATTAAATGGTTAAACTGGAATGCAATCATAAACCACCATGACCACACAGCAATTATCTGCAAAATGCATAAACATATTATTCACTCAACCATTTCTGATTTTAAAAAGTGGGGTTGCCCTCACACACCCACATTTTTCAATCGCAAAAATTTGAACTATTAGTCAAAATCTGGGTCGAAGGAATTGCCCTTGGCCCACTCGTATAATCTACTATAACTGATGGAAGGTCCGTTGACACTGCGAGTTGATGGATCGCTAAACCATCCTTTGCAACTACTGATCTTTTTTATTAAATATTTAGTCTAATTCAGAGATCATATTAAAAGTCTGACAGCAATTCTTACTGGTAAAGTTGTGATTAAAAAGATACCCATTAAACTCATCCATAAGTCATTACACCAAGATTGTAATGCGCTTGGAGCTTATGTCCTAACAACGTGAACTTATATGCATAGAACGACGAGCCAACTAATTCCTTTGTGTGCAGGATTAGAGCTGAGAAAGTCCATGCGATGGGATCTGAGAGTAATCTTTTACTTGATCTGACAGTTAACTAAGATCTTCGTGAATATATACCCAAGAAAATACACGTGAAGAGGATGATAATGATTATGCTGCATGGACATGCTGATTTTCAAATGATTTTATAAAGTCCTATAAATGTACGTAAATATTATTCTGTTGCCAAATGCTTCTGCCGCTGCTGCTGCTGCTGCTCCTGCTGCTGCTGCTGCTGCTGCTACTACTACTACTACTACTACTACTACTACTACTACTACTACTGCAACCGCTGCTGTTACTACTACTTCTAACACTACTAGTACTTATTCTGGTTGACTTTATAGATCTGCTGACTGTATAAGTCTGTATACAATTTTGTAATATAGGTATACAAATAATATTCTACCACCAAATATCACATTTGTAGATAATTACCTCATATGCTTTTGTAAAGCCTGAGTGTAAATAAAGTGAACTTGAACTTGTGACATCTCCGACACAGAGGGACACACATACACACATATATACCCAAGAACCCAATGCAAGGATCCCATCTGTCACTCAATTATCTGGCATCATAATCACTTACGTCACTAATTAAATGATGTCACAATCAAAATGAATGATGTATCTCCGTCGCGAAAATTGAAATGTCCGTCACTAGAATGAATGAATTGTAAGTCTTTGATGAATTTACAAAATAATAAACATCATGTTGAATATTTTGAAAGTAACCTGACTGGGAGCTGTTGCTACCATGGACAGCAACAGCACCCCCCCCCCCACTCCCCAAATTATTTTCAAAATATTCAACACCTGACCTATATAGCTACCTTGAAGTTTTGATTTAAAAAATTCGTGTCTCAAGGTTTAAAATCGATTCCAACAGACACAAAAAGGTGGGCGGGGCTTGGCTATAAATGGGCGGCGCATAGCTTGAACGGGATCCATATGTTAGCTTCAAATGCTCACAAATAATCACTCAACCATATAACTACAAGTATTTTTGGACAGAGTGCACGGGAACTGCTGGCAATTTAATGGCTGAAAGCACGCTCAGTTGCATGCTTCCGTCACGTCAACAATGCCCGTAATAACTCGTCTAATGAACACTGCCTAGCATCAAAGGACAAGCGATGTATCACCTGTCAAAATACCGTTAATTAATCTATCCTGAATGTACTCACTATGCATGTATAATTGTCTCAATCATCTATATAAGCATATTGCGTGTAATGCTTATACATATTCATTACGGAATTCCCAGACGTCTGTCCTGTTGAATATTTTGGAAAACAATTTGACGTTTATTAGCACGTAGTTTGATGTAAATGTCATCTGCAAGCTATTGATTGACGTGTTAATTAATTATTGCTAACGAAGAGAGTAGTGTGGAATTCATCACATGTGAGTGGTAGATTTGCACGTGATACGCAGACCCATTGTATTTGGCACCAAACTTTTGGCCGTTCGTCAGATGGTCTTACAACTAGAATTTGAGCCAAATCGGATAAGTAGGTTTTATAGATGCAGCCCGGAATAAGATTGCGTGTGTCTGACTGACTCGCTGACTCAGGGAACTATCGGTTTATTGAGCTGCCTACGCAGCTAAACATATTTCAAAACATATCTTACGTTGCATTTTATTTTGGGTATGTGCTCTTTCCCTAAAATGTCAGAAATCAAATAAATGTAACTGCTTTCCATCATTCAATGTGCTGATGAACGAAAACAATAGTCGAAATAAAGATAATATACATTTTAATTGAGAATTTTGTGTCTCGATATCTAGTCATTTTACTTGGTCTTAGCCTTTGACCTTTTTATCCCTAATTCAATAGTTATTCGGAACACGAATGGGTAAACATCCGCGCCAAGTGCGGCCAAAATCCTTTCAGCAGGTTTTCAGTTCGCGCATCAGGCATTGTGATGGCTCAATGGTCAGTTTTACTATACGGTTAGTTACCATCAGCTTACGGAGGACTACGAAACCCCTATGGTTGATTGCTTGATTGATTGATTGCTTGATTGATTGATTGATTGATTGATTGATTGGTCAATTGGTTGATAGGTTGGTTGGTTGGTTGGTTTGTTGGCTGCCTGGCTGGCTGGCTGGCTGACTGGCTGGCTGGCTGATTAGTGTTTGGTTGGTTGATTGATTGATTGATTGGTTGGTTGGTTGGTTGGTTGGTTGGTTGGTTGGTTGGTTGGTTGGTTGGTTGGTTGGTTGGTTGTTGGCTAGTTGGATGATTGGTTGGTTGGTTGGTTGGTTGGATTGGTTGGTTGGTTGGTTGCTGGGTTGGTTGGTTGGTTGGTTGGTTGGGTGGGTTGGGTTGGGTTGGGTTGGGTTGGGTTGGGTTGGGTTAGGTTGGGTTGGGTTGGTTGGTTGGTTGATTGATTGATTGATTGGTTGGTTGGTTGGTTGGTTGGTTGGTTGGTTGGTTGGTTGGTTGGTTGGTTGGTTGGTTGGTTGGCTGGTTGGTTGGATGATTGGTTGCTTGGTTGCTTGGTTCGTCAGAGAAGGTCAATGGCCAAATTAGATGCCACCCTGTGACATCCTGTCATGATTCCACTACCCATGGGCCACAGTCTCTGGTGGAAGGGCACCCATTGGGCATCAAAGTTGCCAGTTTTCGTTTTTTGGCAGAACTGACTTCCCTTTGGCCAAAAATGTATCCCATTCATCAGAAAATGTCAATGGAGGATACTCTGGGACATCATTCATGCTAACACCACGCCTGGGGCACATAACCCGTGGGGAAAGGCACTCCTAGGGCCTCAATATGACCGGTTTCTGGGGTTTTTTGTGCAAAAGTGAACTCCCCCTTCCTCAGAGAAAGTAATTGGCCATATAAGACGATATCATGTGGCATCCTTTCATGTTTCCGTCGCCCCCTTGGGAATGTGCCTAGGTGGAAGCTGGCCCATTGGGACTAAAAGTTGGCAGATATCGTTTTTGGCATGAATCAATTCCACTTGCCCAGACATGTTCAAGTATCAAGCTAGAAGATACCTTATGCTATGTCTCAATGACCAGTGCCTTCTAATTATTATTATTATTATTATTATTATTATTATTATTATTATTATTATTATTATTATTATTATTATTATTATTAAATCAATACAGAGATCCTTTCCGAATCTAGCATCAAAATGCCAGTGTTTACTGTTTTGACCACATAATTTCCGACACGGCATCACCTGTCAATCATAGCGGTTTTATACTAAGCAATCCTAGACATTGATAGAATGTCGTCAATACCAGCCAATACGACATGCAAATAATCAGGTTAATGAAAATGTTTGAAGATGGAATTTCCTGGATTTGTCATATGTCTGGGTTTATTGATATCTGAATAAAGGTATAATTGTAGGCAGGTCGGCGCCCTAGGCCCAGATAATAAGCTGCTGTCCGTAAAGGTCACCTAGCCAAGATGGTTCATGTTTGACCATGTTCTAAGGATGCCAAACGACACACTAGTACAGAGAGCCTTGCAATGGACCGTTCCGGTTTTAGCTATGCCCCGCCCATCTCTAGCTAAGCTCCACCCACACCTCGCCCTTGTTGGGATCTCTGGACTATAAATTTCCAAAAACCTACACAGGTAAGCTGTTGAATATTTTTGAAACTAATTTGACTAGGTGCTGTTGCTGCCCAAGGCAACAACAGCGCCCAGTCAAATTAGTTTCAGAATATTCAACACCATGTTTATTAAATAGCAAAGAATTACAAAGACACACAATTCATACAACGTGTCGGACCATTTGAGATTTGATGACGGTCTATATGGAACCCGTTGTGACATAATGATTCTGACGTCATCATACACGTGCGGAGTTGATTATGACGTCATACGAGGTCATATGATGGATGGATACTCTGGAAATGTGAATTCGCTCTACTGGGAGCCAGCAAATACAAAGCCATGAGAGGACAGCATTGTATAAATCTGTTAAGCGTGCTGCGAGGTGACCTCCAGAAAGCAAGACTGGGTATACGCAAATCAGGAACGGACCTGAGGAAACTAAAGACTTTGGCTGAGGACAAGACACCGTGTTCAAGTGTGAAGAAGGACTGATTAACACCCTAATTAGCCTTAATCCAAAATGACTGTCGCAGATATAGGCTAAGATCGAATATGGTGGTATCCCATCGAGCAAATATGACGATTTTTGCTTAGTTTGGGAAGCATTGCGATAGATTTTGATATGTCCTTCCAGAATGTCAAGTTTATGACTACTACATGCCGCACGATCCGTACAATGTTTAGATCCATATAGTGTTTAGATCCACATAGTGCTTAGATCCATAAAGTGTTTAGATCCTTATAGTGTTTAGATCCATATAGTGTTTAGAAAGTTCAACTCGATCATTTCAGAATTATAATTGTCTAGTCTATTAACCCTTTAATGGATAAATTTGATCAAGAAAAACTAAATATTTGCTTATTGAATGTCAATTTGCATGTAGAAAAGTATATTTTTGAAAACTTTACCACTGGTATGTATGACTGGCTCGTTCACCGAGCCAGTCAATCCAGTGGTAAACTTTCAAAATACAATCTTCGGTTGGTCCGCACATGCACATTTCTCAAAACCCCTACAGAGGCCGGCCTTGACCGAATTCGGCATGAAAGGGCTAATGTCAGCATTCAGTGGCGCATATTTTGAGATCAACCACATGTTTATTTAATGTCCTACAACCAGGAATTCTGGACGACAATATCAGGAACTACCCATTTTTAACATAGGAAAACCATCTTTAAATTTAGGGCGGGCATAATCATTCATTATATAGCTAAATCAATCATACCAGGCGTGGATCGACATTAGATATGATATGACCCAATTAAGTGTTAGTCTACGAAGAGCCCGGGGCAACCATTGACAAATTCTTTCGCCTTTGCATCTGGCCGTGCACACGAAGTCAGTCTTTCAGCATATGCATTTTCATATACAGTTCTTAGTACATCCGCTCCTCACAATCTCCTCAAGAACAATAATCAATGCTGCGACTGAGTAATCAGTACTTGAATCGTGAACAGTCATCACACTAGACCAGCGGCGGCTTGAAGCGATGGTTAATGTACGTTTGCGCCATTACGCGATTAAATCGAAAATCGCGATTATTTTTTGTGTTAATCGTTAATTTATATGATTAAAAGTTAAGTAACCGTATAATCAATTCATTTTATTTTCATTTATTTATTCACACTCAAGCCACAACGTGGCACAAGGAGAAAAATGAGTACAACATTTGTATAGGCCTACATCGAAATATAATCGCGAATAATTTCGACTGCATAAAATATTTAAACACCGACAATTTAATTACTCTTTAATGCGGTCGCTCCCGATCATTAACATGTTACTCAGTGAATGCGTGCCCATTTGCAGGATAAGAAAATACTAGTTTTGAAAATGCATCCGTGGAATGACTGGCGCGAGCATCGAGCCAAGTATTAATATTCAGTGATACATAATTCGAAAATTGTCTTCGCTTGGCCTGCGAATGTACATTTCTAAATGCCATTGCAAACGTTTACGAACCATGGATTATCGCACAGCTGGGAACCCATAAGGGCGTTAGTTTGTCGGTCGTAAAACCTGCCATATACTACCACATAATAAGTACATTCTATCTTAACCATACATTTAGAATCTGAATTACCAACTACGAAAAATAATGCTTACGGTAAGAAATCTATCAAATGCTATTTGGATATTTTGAAAGTAAATTGACTGTAAGCTGATGCTGCCTATGGCAACAACATAACCCCATACATTTCAAATAATATTTTGAAACTAGTTTGACTGGGAGTTGTTGCTGCCCACGCTACAATTAGTTTCAAAATATTCAACAACTAACTTGCACGAATGTCTTAAAGGAATGGAAAAGGGAAAAACAAATGATGGTTATTGGTAATTTCATACAATATTAAATAAACTACGATCCATAAACATGGAAATGAATCGGGATTATTTGAGCAAAAGCATTTACTAAATCTAGGAGCGCTTAACTTGGAGCCAATTAGTGACCAAGCTGGTGCTTCTCACTCTGCTGTGTGTCAACTGTGTTTGCAGGTATACTGCCATAGGTCTACCTGAATATAGCGAAAACACATCTGAATATGGTTTTGTAAGCGGTATGAATAGTATTCTCTATAGTCGCCGATGTAGAGCGATTAACCCGCTACTGCTAATTCACTATTGATTCTTTTGAAAGCGTTATATCTGAAAATCACTTTTTCTGTTGGAAGTAACAAGTATCCGGTCAAAATGATTTCAAAATACACTGCTGGTTTCCAGGGTCGCAATATGATGCCCATTTCATATTTTGAAATTCGTGTGACTGAATGTAGACCCACGTCGCTGGAAACAACTGCTTTCCGTCAAATTGTTTTAAAACTAGACAGTATTTTACTTGCAGGAAGTAGTGGCTAATCAGCACAACGCTAATATAACAGAGCTTATACGCCTATTATTTATTCGCTCAGCATACACCAGAGCGCATAGGTCCAGTTCCATCACTAATTGGTTCACGCCAGAGTAACATAAATGGTATTTAGCTGTTTTTTTCTAATTATTCTGATTTATTTCATTTTTTGCTCGGGACTATAGGTCGATTGTTATATAAAGCTTTCATTCAAGAGCATATGTTAGTTCCTTGATCATTTCCTTTAAAATTTAGAGTGTGCGACTTCCGGGTTCATACGGCTAATACACGTGACTTACTATTAGATATGATTTTCATGGTCAAACGTCCGATAAGGTGGTCGAATAGAACAGGTTTTTACGACCGAACAAGAAACACGTTTCTTGTGCACTAGGCCCCAAGATATATCGTGCACAATTCATTTGCTTGCGACTGTAAGCCGTACTATAGGCAGATATAGCGTTACAGATTGTGACAAACAGTATGGCACTTCTACGGCATTAGCTGACCGTTACTCTAAAATGCAATTAACCATTTTGAACAGTGAATTCAGAGAATGCTAATTTCGAGGTAACTATGCAGTGAATATGTTGAATAATTTGAAACTAATCTGGCAGAAAGCCGTTACTGTTATAAGCAGTAACAGTTCCTAGTCAAATTAGCTTCAAAATATTCAAAACAATAATTTTTCGTATTTCGTCTTTTTTGGTTCACAGAGTTAAATGCCGACTAGCACGATGGCAATATTGTGTTTAGCTTATATGAACAGATCTAGGCAAGATATCTTAAACCAGTTTTATGGATAGAGAAAAGTAATTTCCTTTCGGATTGAAAGGCTTTTCCATAATCATTTGATCCTAGGCATATATTAATCGCAACGACAGGCGCTTAGATTAATCTATTTTATGCGATCACCGCATAGAGCACGCACACGCGCGCAATCACACACGCACGCATATGCACACGCGCACACGCGCGCGCGCACACACACACACACACACACACTCACTCACTCACTCACTCACGCAGACAGACATGCACACGCAAGCACGCACACACAGACAGACACGCACCTACGCATACACATCCCCGCACTTAAACATAACGCTTACAGTTATTCAACGACAATAGAGGGATCCGATCTATAACGCAAGCATGTGACGCCATACTCAATTATGTGACTTGTTAACATAGGTCACAATAAATATGAAGTACCTCCGTGACGAAAATCGAAAATTCCGTCACAAGTGTCCGAATGGAAGAATCGAGTTTTAGCTATTCCCCGTCCATCTTTAGCTAAACTCCGCCCATACATCACCCATGTTGGGGTCGACAATCGCTCCCTGAACTCCCAGAAAACTATACAGGTAAGCTGTTGAATAGTTAGAGATCAATTTCACTGGGTGCTGTTGCTGCCTATGGCAGCAACAGCGCCCAGTCAAATCAGTTACAAAACACTCAACAGCACGTTTATTAAACAGTAAAGACATACAATTCGTACAACAACGCTTATTCCGTCATCAACTAAGCGTCCGTGACGAACTTTCATGACGTAATTGATTATAACGTCGTTCTACACGTCACGTAGTTGCTTATGACGACATATGATTGACTGAGAAACTGGATTCATCAATTATGTATGGGTTGGGATATGCGTTGCACGCAATATGTCTATATAATGAGCTGCCCAATTACTCATGCTCCATAAAGATTGGATAAACTAATTAGAGATCTTTTAACGGGTGATATATCTTTCGTTCTTGGAAGCCGGGAACGTTTCCGTTAGACGGGCGATTCCGAACATTTAAGAGTAGACAGGCGCTCATAACGTGATGATGGGCAGACATACGCGACTTAGCGTGCCTGATAACGCATGATACTAGCCCAGTATTGGTACAGCATCATCTTCTCTTGGCCTGCAAATTGATTAAACCTATTCTGCACCAATCTATATGGCATATGCCGTTATAATATTTGGAAGCCTAGTGTCTTTCTTCAAAATGTATTTACTCAAATCAAGTGACATCATTTATTTAGATCTTCCTGCCTCGCTCTGTGAACATTTAGACTGATATAAACCAACAATAATACACGTTAGAAAAGGAAGAGTCTAGATTTCCAAACATGATCTTGCATACGGAACAGGTATTAATTCAGGAGAGTTTTAAGTCGTAAGACTAGAGATTTTCTCATTACTCTTTTACCGTCGCTTTATATGTAGCTTTGAGAAAACGACCACTCTGATCAGGACCCTACTTTTTGTGGCATCTTCGCTACAATAAAGGAAAACAGGTCTATCTCTATGCCCCGCCCATTTCTAGCTAAGCTTAGCCCACTTTGTACGCGGGCTGGAATCAATTTATCTACCTTGAATCCCGAATTACCAGAATCTAAATTTCAAGGTAACGATACATATAAGCTGTTGAATATTTTGAAACTAATTTGACTGGGTGCTGTTGCTGCCTATGGCAACAATAGCACATAGTCAAACTAGTTTCAAAATATTCAACATAATGTTTATTAAATAATAAAGACATACAATTCCTACAGTTGACGGACTTTTAGACGTCTATGACGGAGCGAGATACGTGGTCCGATATTGTGGCGTCCGCTTGCATGTGGCATAATAGCGTATGACGTTGCATGACGTCATATACTTGATCGACCGATCGGATCCCTTCAAAGGCGTTTGGAATGATTCGTGCAAGAAGTGTCAGGAGTGATTGTTTGGATTTTAGCGAAATGATTATCAAAATGTTCCAAGCGTCAGCGCGTATTAACCACTCCTTCGTCACAACACCAGCCCGTATTATTCAGCTCGTGTTAGTGTCTGTTTGCGTCTGTTAACGTCAAAATATTGACAGTTATCACTATAGCTGTCAAACACGGCGCTTAACTAATTAATTACATGTCGTAATTAATTAATCTCCCCCCCCCCCCCCCGAGCACGCTGTCAGAAATGTCCTATAGCAACCACGATATTGCCTTAGCTACTAATTACATCAAATAGAGCCTAATTAATACATTTACGTCTGAATTCGAAGTTGTGTTTTCGTCATACGACCAGTTTGTAGATAATAACATAATCGTTAATTATTTTGCCAATGATGTTGCCTGCATTGACAGCAACGGCTTACAACTACAACTTCTGGGTGGTTGGGGATTGGGGGTGGGGGTGGTGGTGCTGGAGGGAGGGTTAGGGTCGTGTGTGGGGTGGGCAACGATTGTCTATGGATGCGCCTTCGCATCTGCTTTAACGGCAAACTATAATAAATTGAACGTATTTTCTTACAGTACAGAGCTTAAATAAGTTAAAATGCTTCTATAATAAAAACAGAAATGTGTTAGTTAGTAAGAAATGTTCTGTTGAATATTTTGAATATAATTGGATCGGGAGACAGTGCTGCCTTAGGCAGCAATGACTTCCAATCAAATTATGTTCAAAATATTCAACGGTACGTTTTATTTTGTTTAGGGAAATAATTAAAGTTATTCCCGAGCTGTATTGTATGCACGGGTATCACGTGATATTATCGATCTAGCAATTAGCTAAGCAAATATTCCGATTACCAGACCAGAAAAGAAAAACACCTTTTGTGATGTACGAAATATCATGTTAATTATTTTGAAACTAATCTAATTGGGAGCTGGTGTTGCCTATGTCAGCGGCAATCCGCTGCTGCCCATTTCCAGTCAAATTACATTCGAAATATTCAACTTGATAATTATTAGGCTCTATAATAAATAATGTGATGGATCTGCACTTACATGACGTCACGCACTATCATTTGAAGAGACAAAATGGCGACAACATTAGCCGTAAACAGAAGCATTATGATGCATGCAAAGGAATGCGCTGGGATGGGAAGTAACCTTTCCAGTTTTAGCTATGCCCCGCCCATCTTTAGCTAAGCTCCACACACACACACGCCTCACTCGTGTTGGGATCGATCGATCCCTGAACTCGCTGACTATCTTTTTACAGAAAACTATGCAGATAAGCTGTTAAATATTTTGAAATTAATTTGACTGGTTGCTGTTGTTGCCTGTGGCAGCAACAGCACCCAGTCAAATTAGTTTCAAAATATTCAGCAGAATGGTTATTACGTACTAAAGACATACAATGCATACAACAACGCATAGTCCATCACCAATTACGCGTTCTTGACGAACCTATTTACGTCATTTATGGCGTCATTGATTATGACGTAATTTTACACGTCACCTAGTTGACTATGACGTCTTATGAACGGAACCGTCCATTGTATAGAATCTATATTATACCGTAGTCTGTATGCTGATAACCAAGGTTACTGGGACCAGCTCTTGGTCAATTCAACCCGGTATAGGCCCAATACCGGCCCAGGAAACTGGATTATCAGGGTCAATACAACACAACATTCGAGAAGAGGATAGTATACTATAAGGAAGCGTTTTTAATTTCCATATTCTGACATGAGCGTATCTCATACAGACTCTATCTATTTATTGCATGTCGATAACTTTAACTAGCAATAGAGGAATGTTTGTCTGTGTAAGTCGTCCTGATTGTGGGATAAGAGGGCAATTCCTTTCGGGGAGTGCATTGATTTATGTCTTGTCAATCTCATGAAAGGTCTAACGGTTAATGGTAATCCCCTCGGAAGAACCTTCCAGACACCGGCTGTTTGTCGTGATTGTCGCTGTCAAGTGATATTTATTTGCGAAGACGTACTAGAATAATATATAAGAGATGTGTCGTCCGTATCCGTCAGCGTGAGCGGGATGCGTGTAGCGTAATACGTAATGAACAAACTCACAATCACGTGAAAACCTGTCCGTGAGATATATGTTTTATTTTTTGCACATACTGACAACGTATCACGCACACGGACTAACGCGCATGTGGATTCTTACCGTCCATCTGAAATGTATCAATTATCTAGCTTGAATAGCTACTACTACTACTACTACTACTGCTGCTGTTGCTGCTGCTGCTGCTGCTGCTGCTGCTGGTGGTGCTGCTGCTGCTGCTGGTGGTGGTGCTGCTGCTGGTGGTGGTGGTGGTGGTGGTGCTGCTGCTGCTGCTGCTGCTGCTGCTGCTGCTGCTGCTGGTGGTGGTGGTGCTGCTGCTGCTGGTGGTGGTGCTGCTGCTGCTGCTGGTGGTGGTGCTGCTGCTGGTGGTGGTGGTGGTGGTGCTGCTGCTGCTGCTGCTGCTGCTGCTGCTGCTGCTGCTGCTGGTGGTGGTGGTGGTGGTGCTGCTGCTGCTGCTGCTGCTGCTGCTACTACTACTACTACTACTACTACTACTACTACTACTACTACTACTATTACTACTACTACTACTGTTGCTTTTGTTGTTGTTGCTGCTGCTGCTGCTGCTGCTGCTGCTGCTGCTGCTGCTGCTGCTGCTGCTGCTGCTGCTGCTGCTGCTGCTGCTGCCTCTGCTGGCAAGAAACACTAAGCACACCACAGCATGCCCAAAAGCAGACGTACCAATGGCAACGCCTTACCGAAAGCATGCACCAATACATCGTACTAGTACTCGATACGGGAGCCAAGTGGGAGGGCGAAGATCGTGCAATAGGACGACGCCACCAATAATGACATAGCCAAATAACTAGGCTATGAGACGACTAACAACCCTCAGAACCGACGTCTTCTGACTTCATACGATGTCGGCTTTTATCTGAACCACGTATCTGCTCGTTACTGATATAGTGCCGGAGCCTCACGAGCAATCAGCAATCTTAACCGGAATCAGTTTATCTTAATGAAGACCGGACTGAATCAACAATTCTATGATTACACTTTGAAGATTTATAGGCCTCATTATATTGTCTCTATGGCCACGCTCGTGTTTATGGGATTGGATTGTAGGGGGCGTGTGCTCCGTCGTAAAGACACGCCATAATTCGTGTTATAGTTGGAAGTTTGATGGGAGGAGTTGTTTTAGTCCAATAACCCTGAAATTTGTTCGAGAAAATGCTATTTTTCCAATCATAAGGTCCATTATTGTACCGAGTAAGATGAGATTACTTTTGACAATTTACCACTGGAATGACTGGCTCGATTATCGAGCCAGTCATCCAGTGGTAAATTATCAAAAATAGTCTTTTCTTGGTCTGCAAACGGACATTTCTGTGAACATTCCTCAAGGCCTGTTCAGAGGTCGATTTTTGCCTAGCTTGATTGTTAAATGGTTACCGCCCGTTAATCTTATGTACAAAATCGAATGGAACCGATAGATAGTTTACTGCATACAACAAACTGGTGTTCTCGAATCGTCATATTAAGACTCCGTTGGCTAATGAGTGCCCGTGCCATTGCTAATATTTGACAGAGTGATTGGCCAAGAGCCCCGAGACGTCATCTCTTCAGCATTCTAGGCCGCTCCCTCTTATGCCCATACATGGATGTATGAATGGGCTTGTCCTAATATGCTAATGAGCTGGCGTCACAGACCTCCCCCCCCCCCCTACCACCCCACCCCACTTCCGACCAACCACCCTGCGTACCCACATCACCATCTTCGTCATCACCATCACCATCCCCACCGGTGCCATCACTATCATTATTATCATCATTATTATCATCTTGAGACTTTATCAATTGGACTGCACTCATTGTATATACCATCATTCAGTATTTTAGCATTATGATCAATAATTTGAGCAGGTACAGTCAATGTGGTGATATGATTTTCGGGTTAAATAGTCAGAACTATATTTACATGTTGTGAACAAGTTGTTGTCATATTACAGCCATGTAAATTATCACCACTATCAAATATATCAGATATAAGAAGACCTTCTTTATTAATATCATGGGCTATTCTGCATTATTTCATTATCTTGAAACACATCGCGGTAAAAAATGTATTGCGTTTATAATGCAAACATGACCCATTGCTCACATAACTTTCATTGCGGGCGCGGTTTAGACTACAAGTACGCAACTCAGCACTTATATTAGGGTTGTATTAGCAACAAAGGCAGATAGTGCTGATAGGTGGTACATGGATCATACCATAATCAATCCCGGATCACCTGGATCTATCACCATTTAACGCCTCTTGTGTCGACAGCTCCTCAACGCGCTCAAAATACTACTATTAATTAGACTATTTTTGTAAATTTACCACCGAATTATTTTCGCCGGCTTAACCATCAAAAGAATAATGATAATGCAATTTTTTTTGCTTATCCAGTGTCTATCCGCAGGCCGAGAGACGAGTATTTTTGAAAATTTACCACTGGAAAGTCATTCCAGTGGAAAATATCCAAAAATACTCTTCTCTTGGCCTTTCAAATAGCCATGTCTCAAGACCACTGCAGAGTTTTCTGTGGTCAGTTTGACCATTAAACGGTTAAGTTGACACACGAGAAGTTAAATTGTATTCGCAATTTCATGGCAGCATTTGAAACAAACCATTTTAGAGAAAGTAGTTCCGTTGATGCGTGGGTTATATAGTCAGATAGTCGGACAGTACTTTAGAGATATGTGCTCGGCAGGAAACCGTGCGAATATTTTAAGATTTGGTCCAGGATTGCGCATAAAATTTATTAGATTTCTGTCTAAATGTCACCAGGGTGGTCAAGTCACGAGGAAGACAATTCAATAAATGGAATAGACACAAAGTACATTAAGACGATATCTATCAATTTCTAACGATATGTCCCAAACCTAGGACTGCATATGGCTTCGATTTGCAGATAGTATAAGTGGGTCTGTCGGTCACTCGGTCAGTCTGTTTATCTGTCAGTTTTTCAAATTTCAAATTCAATATCCAGCTGAAGACGTGCGTGCGTGCGTGATCTTGGTATCGACCGGTAATAGATTCAACATTTGTGTTTTTTACATCGACTGTTCTGCCACAATTCTCGTGTGTGGCCTTGTGCCCAATCGCGTTGTGTAAATATGGCAATATAATATGTGTAAATCAAATCAAATCAAGTGAATTTGTGATTTTGAGTGCTTACTCTACCATGATTGTGTTCTTAGTAATCAATGACAGACCGCAATGTCTTTTTCATTGAAATAGACGTCATCATCTCCAGGGTAATTTGATAAAGAGTGCTTCAGCGAAAAATATCCTCCTCTTTGACAAAAAAAACCCGGTATTAAACTCACACGATTGTTTAGTTATATCGAAAATGTTGGACAATATTTGACTGAAAGTTGTCGCTGCCTACAACTTTCAGTCAAATCATTTTCGGAATATTTAGCTGTAGTTATGTTAAACCCCTTGGAAGTCAGATTGTTTGATAATTCGCGATGAATGGAGTTAGTTTTCATGGCCGGGTCTGACGAGAACTGATAGCCGCTGCAACATGAGACGTTATTTATACTTAAAGACGAGTGATGCCATCAATCACGCGATGACCAAAGTTAATACCCTTGCATTATGAAAACACGAGTTTCATAGTAAATAAACACGTAATTGGATGCGTATTTTGAAAATAATTTAATGTGAAAGCTATTGGTACACTAGAGAGTAACTACTTTCAGTCAAATGATTTTCAAAATAGTCAGCGAAGCGGTAGCATAATCAACTACGTGACGTGTAGGATGACGTCATAATCAATTAGCTCATGAATAACGTAGATAAGTTCGTGATGAACGTTTAATTGATGACGACCTACGCATTGTTGTACTAACTGTATGTCTTTACTATTTAATAAGAATACTGTTGAATATTTTGAAACTAATTTAACTGTGCGCAACAGCACCCAGTCAAATTAGTTCCAAAATATTCAACAGTTTACCTGTATAGTTTACTGGAAATTGATAGTCAGGGATCGATCGATCTCAACACGGACGAAGCGTGGGTGGAGCTTAGATAGAGATGGGCGGGGCATAGCTAAACCCGGTTTCCTCAATTATTGATTAACACGTATTTACATCGAAGATGTAGCTTACGTCACATATATAGTTAGCTAATAATAATGTGTTTTGCAGGCGACCATGTCAATACGATGACAACAACGATGACGACGATGATAAGGCCAGTATCAATATGACGATGACAACGACGGAATGTCTGACAACGATAACGATAACGATAATCATAACAGCGAACATTACGACAGTAGCAGCAACAACAACAGAACATGAGTAATCAGAGAATGCAAACCGTAGCCCTTCCGCTTTTCTCAAATTATAAATCCTTGGTAAATGGATGAAACTAGTCTTAGCTCTGCCTCGCCTATCTCTAGCTAAGCTTCGCCCACGTTTTGCCAGTGGTTGAATCGATCAAACCACGAACTCCTTGTACCTCAGTTTCCAGAAAACTATACAGGTAAACTGTTATGAAACTAATTTGACTGGGTACTGTTTCTGCCTATGGCAGCAACAGCGCCCAGTCCAAATAGTTTCAAAATATTCAACGGATTGGTTATTGGATAGTAATGGCATACAATACGTACACCTTGACCGCCTTAGATACGTCATTCGTGCGTCGTGAGTAATTAATTGTGTAATTGTGACGTCAACCTAAAGTAACGTAATTCATTATGACGTTATGTATTAGACTAACGGATTGGATTCTTCCATATCCCGACCTTTCGATTTCTGTTTCGTGTTACAGCCAATGTTGTGAAATCCCACGCGACTATTATAAGTCGGTTTGTCGGACTTGTCTGTTGGTCTGTAAATTCACCCTTCTATAGATACAGTCCAGCACGCTCACGCACGCACGCACAAGAGGCCCACTTTTCAGTATGTCAAATTTGTAGATCTACTATCCCACCGTCTCTTTGAGTAGTTTTTTTCGCCAAACAATCGCGACAAAGTCATCTCCTATCATTACGTACGCCTATATATTCCGTCCTCAGAATTAGACACCTTTGAACTTTATCTTTGAGTCTACCGTCTGGAGAAGTGTAAACATTTCTTAGAATAATGGCTATGGCCGCTATATAGCCTCCTCGCAGACGAGGAATGTCCTGATGGGCTTAGTTTCATTTACATAGGTCGTGCTATTGAACTCGTTTGGCACCAACCGACCACCCCACTGACCACCAGTTACGAGGTCCCTTTCGTTCGCACCCTGTCTAGACATGTTTATTTATTTCCGTTAGGAGATGTCCGGAATTAAACCCTGTGTATAACGGACACTTTCTTTTGAGGCCAATAAACCGTGTTTTTTTAAAGTCAGGTGGTCGTAAAACCAACCGCTTTAACCCTTACCACTCTGATGTCAATATTCTATCTTTTACTGTGTCAATAGCAAAGAAACTGGTGTACATTTTAAAACTATTTTGGTGGAGGATGTGGCTGTCTATGACAGCGCCATCTTCCACCAGATTTGTTAAAAATAAAAAACACCATCTTTTACTTTAATTTGAAAGGTTAACATTTTGACATGACGGTGGTAGTAGTTACGGAACCTTCAGCATTAGATGGGATCGATTTCTAGCTATGCCCCGCCCATTTCTAGCTAAGCTCCGCCTACTTTTATATGCATCTTGAAGCTTTGAAACCTGAATTTCAAGAATCTAAGTTTTACGGTAACTAGACAGGTAAGCTGTTGAATATTTTGAAACCAATTTGACTGGGGGCTGTTGCTGCCAGTCAAATTAGTTTCAAAATATTCAACAGAATGCTTATTAAATTGTAAATTTATCACAGGACACACACCTCGTGGCAGCTTTTTATATCTTCGTGACGGAGTTACGTCATTATGATTGTGACGTCAGCTAACATGTGACGTATTTGAATATGACGTCAGATACTTTAGCCTGATCTATCCATTGATTAGCTTGCAGTGCCAGAGAAGGGTGGTGGAATATGGATACGTGTAGCCTATACGTGTGCCGTTGAATGTGGAAACTACACAACAGCTTAGTATCATTTTGCTATGCCACACCTCACACCAAACGCCACCTCACAAACCACCACCCTCACCCAGTCCACCCCGCCACCACCCACCCCACAACCCGCTACAACCCCAACCAATACCACCACCCTGTGGATTTATGTGACTGATTGATAAACCCGTGTCGCGCTCTCAAATGCTGCATTAGGTAGTGATGATGAATAGGACAATATCGTGTCACGACTCACGATCGAACCGCATTATCATTGACCGTGATGCCATGGCTGTTGCTAATGGACACTTGTTTGGGTATATGGGTCGATTAGGATTATTGTCCAGGTCCGAGTGTCTGTTTTGTGGGTCGAAGGTCGGATGGTATGAGAGCGGGATCGTGGCCGGGTTAAATAGGACGATAAAATATCCCGATCGAAACTATTATCCTTGACCATGATTCCTTGTCCCGCGCTAATGGGCACTTGCTCCTGGTTTTATATGTGGTCGATGCGGATTATTTAAGTCAGGACCCATATAACACAGGTTACCCGCCCAGTAACCTGCGTTATTGTAAGCGTGTATGTTTTGGTGGATACACGTAGTCAAACAAACAAACAAACACATAGACCCCAAAATCAACGCCCTCTTATTTTTCCTTACGTAGCGAATAACGCTCATAACGATACCGGGTACGGTCAACGCCCGATAACTCGTGTACCAGTTTTCTCAAAACATGTTTAGACATACGGAGTTATCTCCCTTAATAGATTAGATGTTATTTTCTCGGCACGTAGTACAGTAACGGAACTAATGTTATTGACGCATTATCTGCCATATCTGGATGCGTTGTTGAAAATAACGAATTAATGTCTATCCGTTCATCTATCTCTCCTTCTCTCTTATCTTGTCCAGCAAAGTGAACATTCCCTGAGCGAACATTAAAATGTCATGACTGCTATAACTTCGCATAAATAGATCACACATGCGCGTGATATAGAAAATATTTTATAAAATACGCACCGATTCGCTTGAAACATTCTGCCTGAAATAGAAAACTATACTTCCAGAAAACTATACAGGTAAGCTGTTGAATATTTTGAAAATAATTTGACCGGGCGCTGGTGCTGCCTATGGCAGCAACAGCGCCCAGTCAAATTAGTTTCAAAATATTCAACAGCATATTTGTAAAAAAGTAAAGACATACAATTCGTACAACACCGCTCAGTCCGTCAGAAATTAAGCGTTCGTGACGAAATTAGCTACGCCAGTTATGACGTAATTGATCATGACGTCATCCTACATGTCACGCCGTTGATTGTGACGTCATATGATTGATGGATAAACTGGAACCCTCCAGTGAGCTGTTAGGTCAAAAACTGAAAAGTATCAGGCCAATCTATATATGATTGAGAAGACAGGTTACGTTTCTAAGTGTTAGGACAGGTCTACAGTACAGTTCAGAAATAACTTAACGTTCAAGCGACCTCTTTTAAGGCTCTCTGAAGTAACCTGAGGGTAAAATGTTCCTGATCCCCGCCATCCCTGCTCATCATCAGCAGCAACAATTCCCAGTCTAATTAGTTACAAAGTGTTCAACCGAATACTTATTATTAACCCTTTTAACCCGAAAGGCAAAAAACACCAAAAAATCCTTAACGATTTTATAAATATTCTGTTGAGTATTTTAAAACTAATTTGGCTGGGAGCTGTTGCTGCCAACGGCATCAACAGGTTCCTGTCAAATTAGTTTCAAGATACTCAACAGCTTGCCTGTATGATCTTTAAAAAATTACGGTCCTGAGAATTCAGGGTTCAAAGCGTTAAATCCTGTAATCCGAAAACCTTTCTGGTACCTAGACTGTGGGTGTATGTCGCAACAGATGTGCAATGAATATTCATATAATAAACATCCTAATTACGGATTCCGTAATTTATAATATAACACAACAAACATAGCGTAAATATCGGTTTATTTCTACACGTATTGTTTAAAATAATATTGTCATGTGTATAGTATATTGTATATGCATTATGCATCCACTGTCATAGCGAATACTTACTTACACCCATATGCTATTGCATAGACTGGATAAAATAAACAAAATACAGAAACAGAAACAGTTTTCAAAGAAATATAAAACGTACTGCTGAATATTTTGAACACAATGAACATTTCCAGTCTATCCACCCATCATATGACGTCATAATCAAGTACGTGACGTGTAGGATGAGGTCATAATCAATTACAGCATGAATGATGCTTAGTAGTCCAACACGGTGCACGAATTGTATGTCTTTACTATTTAATAAACATACTGTTGAATATTTTGAAACTAATTGGACTGGGTGCTGTAGCTGCCACAGCTTACCTGTATAGATTTTGGAAATTGATAGTGAGGGAGTTAAGGGATTGATCGATCCCAACACGGGCACAGTTTTGGCGGAGATTAACTAGAGATGGGCGGGGCATAGCTAAAACTGCGTTATCCCGGATCATAGCGCCTTGACTGCTGCTAATGAGCACTTGCGCGACGTTTCTCATAAAATGGGGATGGATGTGTACTATTGTAAATCGACTGATCGACCCACCAAGTAAGCAGACAGACACGAATTCAACGCGGTGCTTGGGGGGTATGGTGGTGGGGGGGGGGGGGGGGGTGGTGTGGTGGTGCGGTGGATTAGACTTTTTTTTCTCTCGGTGGTCACTGGCTATAAACCGAAATAACGCCACTATGAAATACGTGTAAATATTCCATAGCGAATTTGTCTGCCACATTTGGTATGGGCGGGTCGGGCAGTGCAGGGTGATTTATGCCCATTTATTTCTAACTATAGACACACTATCGCTATACTAATGGTCAGTAATAATGGCTTTTGAATCCATGGCCATTTTGAATCCATAAGCATATGGTTTGCTAAGACGGATGGTCCATCTTGTAGATCCAACAGTAGGGGGTTAGAGGCGGATTTGATATCTCTTTACATAACCACGCGTCGATTTATCAATAATCTCACAAAGTTCTCTACGTCCACCCCTCAATGTGTCCGTCCATCTCTCCGTTTGTCCGCCCATCTGACCATTCACTAGCACACACGCCGGTCCGCCCACTGCCTATAGCTAACCGCACGCTCGCTCTCCCTCCTGCGGACATCCATCCATCCAAACATTCGACGATCTCATTTCGATAATGGATGTTGCTGAGAATTGGTTGGACTAAAATCGTCTATTGACAATCCGTAAGCTGACGCGCGCGAGACACGATATTTTATCTTGTACGCTGACTGATTGAATATCGGTTAGTGTTTTGTAAATTGGGTGTTGAAGTTAGATAAAAATATATCAGCGCTTACCACTTTAATGGCTAAATTCGGTCAAGAAAATCAGAATATTCGCTTATTGAATGTCCATTTGTAGGCAAACAGAAAACTATTTTTGAAAATTTTACCACTAGAATGACTGGCTCGATAATCGAGCCAGTCATTCCAGTGGTAAAAATTCAAAAAAAATAGTCTTCTCTTGGATTGTAAATGGACATTCCTCAAGACCAATCCAGAGGCCGGTTTTTGCCATGACAAGGTTAATAAAGGAAAGAGTATCCGAGCTGTCATTTCAATTCCCCTGGTAGACACACGACTGATTGAGAACCCATGTTATATGTCTAAATAGTAGCGTAAACAGGACCATATAATGTCACGAAATGCTTTATCCCTGACAACGATGCCGTGTCCGATACTAATGGACACTTGTTGGGGTCTCAAATGAGGTTGACGCGAATCATTGTAGGGTAGTCTGTGCGCGTGGGTGCATTTTCTGGTTCTTGCTTGACCAGCGTGTAGGTCAAAACGCGGAATGGAGAAGAGTCCATAAACAGGTCTATAAATTCCCGCCCGCTCTTCCGCCCCGCACGCAGGCGCGGGCAGACAGACACGGCTATTGTAAGTCTCGCGGCAGCTGTGTCTAGAGTAATAACGCGTACCTGTAACACATTAAGGGAGGTAACTCTGTGCACCTAAACTCGATTATCGGGAAATTGTCCCGCATGAGTTATCGGGCATGGGATGCAAATGATATCATTTCGACATATTATTTGGCTTTACATTCGCCTATCTCCCTCAAGTACAGATATTCAGGGCTCAATTTATATTGCTGAGCGGTAGTGCTCGATCCTGCGTCCACACCAGTGTGTTATTTGTTGAAATGCCTGAAACTTTTTTTAAAAACAGACTTTTGATAAGAAACCTGCTTCAAAATTGAGACGATGTGTACAAAAAATTAAAGCTTCCAAAATTATCTTTTCATTGCCGCTTTCAAAATAACGGCGTTGATATTGCAGTCGCCTTCGTCCGTCTTCCCGCTCATCTGCCCAAATGTCTTCCTGTCTGTCTGCCCATCCATCTGTCCACCCGTCTGCCCGTCTATCTATTCCTCCGTCTGCCTGTCTGTCTGTCTGTCTATCCATTTCTACACGGTTTGTTGAATTCAACCAAATTTTGTATGTTAGTTATTAATATGATTGCAGATTGTGAGGCGACGTTTGCATTAGGGTCTGCCACTAGGGTGGGTCCGACGTGGTGGGTGCAGAACGTAAAAATATGACATTCTATTTACATTTTATATCATCATCATCTTCACCGTCATCAGTGATCACACACGCACACGCATACAGTTTTAAAAGTCATACTTAGCATCCATAATTTAGTAGTAATTTAAAATTTTACCACTCGAATAACTGGATCGGTTATTGAGACAATAATTCCAGTTGTAAACTGATAAATTGTTAAATAATAGTCTTTTAAAGGCTTACAAATGGGCGGCACTGTAGCGCCTGGTCTTGTCCAGGTTCACAAGCAAATCGTTAAATGAATCTTAGCGCTTTAAAACCTCGAACTTGTTTTAGAAATTAAATGTTCTCGGAGAAAAATGTCTATTTGCAGACCAAGAGAAGACTATTTTTGAAAATTTACCACTGGTATGACTGGCTCGGTTATCGAGCCAGTCATTCCAGTGGTAAAATTTCAAAAACAGTTTCTCAAAACCACTGAATAAACCGTTAACTCATTGTCTTCTAGCTGTTCAGGTGATAGAATATGGCATATGAAAAGTTTATATGGTATTTTTGGTAGATTCCAATCAGAGAAAGATTATTCGGATTTTCATTGCCACTCGTAACTAGCATAGGCTTTTTCTCAGTCTGTCTGTCGGTCGGTCAGGCCTCTCCGCCTACCATGTTTTTGAAAATGTTACGAAAGCTGCATATATCGCAACAATGTTGCGTTTGCGCGCGTTAAAATCTGTCTCATGCGTACAAATACTCAAACAGTGCGCGTATATTCCAAGAAACAAGCGAGAAATCAAGATTTGAAAACGCACAAAACAGGAATTATTATTATTGCACCTTTTTCAATAAAGGGATCAAGTTTTGCTATGCCCCGCCCATTACTGGCTATGCGCCGCCCAGTTCTAGCTATGACCCACCCATTACTAGCTAAGCCCCGCCCACGGTTTGCCTGCCATCGATTTAACCCTGAATTCCCAAAATCCCAGTATCAAGGTCACTATACGAGTAACCTGTTGGGTATTTTAAAACTAATTTTACTAGGTGATTTGGCAGCGATAGCAACAAAAGCGCTCAGTCAAAATAGTTTCAAAATATTCAGCAAAATGTTTATTAATTAGTATAAATACATACAATTTGTACACCTGACTGACTATTAAATTTTCATGACGGACCTAGATACGTTATCCATTAATCGTTGTGATTGTGACGTCAGCCAACGGCAATCATTTTGCTTCCTGCAGCGACGCCACGGGAATCACGGTAAACTATGGAATTCCATAATTGCCATCGTGCGTCGCGCGTCGTGGACGACGTTTAACGTGCGACGTTAATTAAAACGGTGTTACTGGCATTAGTTATAGTTTCGTCGGTATTTCATTGGAGGAATCCAGGATTAGCTATGACCCTCCCATCTTTAGCTACGCTCCACCCACACTTCACCGGTGTTGGGATCGATCGATCACTGAACTCACAGGCTATCGATTTCCAGAAAACTTTACAAGTAAGCTGTTGAATATTGTGAAACTAATTTGAGTACGTGCTGTTGCTGCCTAACAACACTCAGTCAAATTATTTTCAAAAAGTTCAATAGAATGTTTATTACATATTAAAGCCATACAATTCGTACATACCTGGCAGATTATTAATCGTTTAAGGAGATAATCGAGTCATTCATTACATCGTTGATTATGACGTCAGCCTACACGTCATGTATTTGATTGTGGCGTGTGCGAAATCCTGGAGACTGCCAAGTTTCGCTGAAATTATAGTGGAATGGAAGTAAATATGATCTCATCGATTGAACGAATAAATTAGCGTGATTGCGTCCAATACATGTGATCTATTTTTTTGTTGGAAATCGATCGCTATGTTGATAGCAGGCTGTCAGATACTGAGAAAAAGTTGTTTTTGTTATTAACTGAGAACGTTCCGTGTGCGAATCGTTGTGTATTTTATTTTATGAAATATTGAAGGATATAGTTCTATTTGTGCGAAGTAATATGGGTGATGTGATGAACACTTTAATATCTAAATGTTGATACACTTCTTCAGTCTGTGATGGGATGGCTATTACAAGTCTCGCGATACTTCGTGGCGATCTTAATGACGCGAACCGGTAATCGATTAAGGGAGGTAACTCTGTGCGACAAACAACGATTATCAGAAAATTGTCCGCACGAGTGATCGGGCATGGACCGCAAATGATTTTATTTCGACGTATTATTTTCCTCTATATTAGTACCCTCTATACCGCAATCAAGTTCATTTTCAAGGAATTAGTGGATGAATAGTCTTCACTATGCCCCGCCCATCTCTAGTTGAACTCCACCCACACTTTGCCCGTTTTGGGATTGATCGATCAATTTCCAGAAAACTATACAGGTAAGTTGTTGAATATGTTGTAACTAATTTGACTGGGTGCTGTTGCTGCCTATGGTTTATTAAATAGTAAAGACATACGGTACACCTCGTACAACAACGCTTAGTCAGTCATCAATTCGTGACGAACTTATCTACGTCATTCCTGACGTCAGTGTTTATGCCGCCATCCTGCACGTCACGTATTTGATTATGAAGTCATTTTATGGATAGATAAACTGGCAAGTTCATCGCCATTGCTGAGCTGGAATGCTATAGGCTACCATGTGTACAGACCAATGCGTTATGTGTCCCATTAAAGGAAGAGTTATTTTAAAACAACAGAGTTGAGACATGAAAATTGCTTCGCCTTTTGGGCGATACAAATGTGTGCGCAAACGTTTCCAAAACCTCCTCGTCGTCGTCGTCGTCGTCGTCGTCGTCGTCTTCGCCGTCGTCGTCGTCGTCGTCGTCATTATAACCATCGCCATAGTCACCCTTATCGCCATCCACCGCCGCCACGACGATCATCATCATCAGCATCATCATCATCATCATCATCATCGCCCACCGTCATCGTCACCCTTATAGTCATTCGTACTATACTGATTATTTTCATCCTCCATCGTAGCTACCGCTACAGTTATTATTTTCATCATCGTATTTATTATTGCCTCCATCATTTCAGTACTTACCGTTTACAGTCTACGATAGAGGCGGTGACAAAAATAACAGTGTCTCTATATTTTCTATATTTTATATTTTTAATTTATTTCCTTTCTATTTACAGGTAAGTGTGCCGAGTCTGTTTATGTGGCTATAGTTGTCTATTCAAGATTCGGTAAGCGTAATTCAACCATTTGCATGCTGGACACTCTAAATACATTTTCTCATATAATGGAGGGATCCGGGCCGTCACTCAAGTATCTCACGTTATCATCAATGAACCTTTCCGGTTTTAGCTATGCCCCGTCCATCTATAGATAAGCTCCACCCACACCTCACTCGTGTTGGGATCGATCGATCTCTGAACACCCTGACTATCAATTTCCTAAAAAAAAACTACACAAGTAAGCTGTTGAATATTTTGAAAATTATTTAACTGGGCGCTGTTGCTGCCTAAGGCAGCAACAGCGCCCAGTCAAATTAGTTTCAAAATATTCAACACCTGCTTTATTAAATCGTAAAGAATTACAAAATACATTTCATGCAACGTGTCTGACTATTTGAGATTTGATGACGGTCGATACGGAACCCTTTGTGACGTAATGATTGTGACGTCATCATATACGCGCTGAGCTGGTTATGACGTCATACGAGGTCAGATGATGGAGGGATACTCTGGAAAGGTGAATTACGCCACTATTTAGCTGATGTCACAATCAAAATGACGTAGTTCCGTCACAAAAATCGAAAAGTTGGTCACGAAAATGGGCGAATTATATTTTTGATGAATTTCCAATTTAATAGAAAGTCCTCAGGAAAGTGTACGGATTGTATGTCTTTGATGAAACTCCAATTTAATAAACATTTGGTGAATATTTTGAAACCAATTTGACTGGGAGCCGTTGCTACAGCTCTCGGGCAAATAACTTGCAAAATATTTACCAGCTTACCTGTATGGTTTACCTTAGAAGTTGTCCTGTAAATGTGAAAGCCGTTTGAACATTATATGGTCAATAAAATTAAAATTTGTGCATAATCAGTATCAATGTACAGGCCAAGAGGAGGCTATTTTGACAATTTACCACTGGAATGACTGGCTCGGTAACCGAGCCAGTCATTCCAGTGGTAAATTAAAAAAGCAGGGTCTTCTCTTGGCCCGCAAATAGGATTTCCTCAACACCACTGAAGAGACTGTTTTTGTCAGTTTTACCATTAAATGGTTACGTTGGCGCACGATGGTTTAGGAGACCACTTCTCAATAATGTCTAATGAATTGTGCGCCATAATGTGGTCTCCCAAGACATGTTTTACGCGTTTTATACCTACGAATATATGATCACTGAGATTATACATATTATGCATGCTTAATGTTTCACAATGTAGAAAATTAGACATTTACATTCTTCTTGTTCTTCTTCCTCTTCTTCTTCTTCTTCTTCTTCTTCTTCTTCGTCTTCTTCTTCTTCTACTTCATCCTATGCCACAGCGCATCGCGTACATCACGTAAATAACATGTCGTAAACTCTTCATCGTCATCATTTACACAATGTATTCATTTTCCATACAATACCATCATCATCATCATCATCATCTTTATCACCACGACCATCACCACCACCACCACCACCACCACCACCACCACCACCACCACCACCACCACCACCACCACCACCACCACTACCACCACCACCATCATCATCATCATCATCATCGCCACTGTCACCGCCATCGATATCGTTCTTGTCGTCGTGGTCGTCGTCACTGTCGTCGACGTCGTCGTCGACGACGTTATCCTTATCATCCGATGATGCTATGAAGGCTCCTGCCGTCGTCAACATCGGCGTCAGCGTGAATTCAGCAATAATCATGCATTACAAATGGGTAGAGTCTTTGCATTTGTACCACGCTATCCTGTTGTTAAGGACGTCGCCTACAGTACATAATTTACCAAAATCCTCCAAAACCTGACTGAGGAAAGGTGGCTATATCACAGTTACAATAAGCCATGTATCTCATAAACGCATGGCTTTAGACACCATAAACATTTTATATGCAGATAGCAATATGGCACCAAGGCGCTATGACGTATATATGACATCATATTACAAGGTTTGATGAATTTACAATTTAATAAACATTCTGTTGAATATTTTGAAACTAATTTCGCTGTGATCTGTCCAGAACTTGGGAAAGTCTGTCACGAAAGTGTACGAATTGTGTACCTTTGATGAATATACAATGTATTAAATCTTCTATTCAATATTTTGAAACTAATTTCACTGGGAGCTGTTGCTGCCATAGGCAGCACTAGCCCCCAGTCAAATTAGTTTCAAAATATTCAACAGCTTACCTGTATAAGTCACATTGTATTCAATCAGGCCTACCAAAGGCGTATAGTTACCATGAATCTAGAGTATAATAAATCAGGGCTCAAACAGTTGAAATCTATTCAAACTCACTAACAAAATTGGCGGAGCTTAGCTAAAAATGGGCGGGGCATAGCTAGAAATATATCCCTTTATATCGATCAATATTCAACTAATATTTGCTTTCGATTTACTGGACTATATGTTTAATATGCTAATTTGACAACACCACCGATGCGTAATAATAATGTCTAGATCAGACGGCTATCCGTAGACATCCATATTAAAGATTATATTATACGTACGCCGTGATGTCTCGACCCAGACAACCGAGTCCAAAAGGTCAAATAATGGAATCGCCTGATAAAGACTCGGTTGTCAGAAATGTCTATGTCGCGGTAATTATCAAAGACATTTGGCGGAAGAAACTGACAGGTCAATCGTGGACGATGGATATTCGTGTCTATTTCACAACGTCAGTCAAATGTCAATATTTTGAATAGGATCTTTACGGTCATATAGGCGTCCGCATGAGTGGTTAGGGGAAGGCAGTTAACTCGGCCCAACACAGCCCACCCCTGGCTGGGCTGTTAAAAATGTATAGCCTATGCATTACCGTCCGTCTAGCAAATTAAGGTAAAATCACTTGATTCCTAGGCCCCCACCCCCTCTCTCAACCCTCACCCCATACTTCTCATATGTGTACGTATTGCCTCCTGAAATACAGAGAAGAACTCTAAAAACCTTCTAAATTTTATAATATTTCCCCAGGGGACTGACACCCCCCCCCCCATCCATTTCGAGGTATATAACATTCCCCCACCCTCCCCTTTACAATCTATCTTATGAATAGAATGGACTTTCCAGTTTTAGCCATGCCCCACCCATCTCTAGCTAATCTCCGTCCACACCTTGCTCGTTGACTATCAATGTCCAGAAAACCATACGAGTAAGCTGTTAAATATTTTGAAACTAATTTGACTGGGTGCCGTTGCTGCCCAGCCAAATTAGTTTCAACATATTCAACAGCATTTTTATTAAATAGTAACGTCATACAATTCGTACAACAACACTTAGTCCGTCATAAATTAGGCATTCGTGAGGAACTTAGCTACGTCATTCATGACATAATTGATTATGACGTCATCCTACACGTCACGTAGTTCACCACGGTGTCATATGTGGTTTAATTATCCACAAATGATTGGCTGGATAAACTGGAATTGTGCATTGTCATACAGATGAGAGAATAAGACAAGAGGTGAATGATATAGAAGCTTACTATCATACTCTTTCGGTAAATTCAAACATTTGTGATACGATTAGAATCCCATTTAAGATACGATTATTTTTATTCGTATCACGTGCATGTATTTGTGTGTGTTTCTTATAAACAGTCGGTGTTGTTGTTTGAGACATAGATCACTAGATCACTCATGCGCATACCCTCTCTATGCGGCCAGTTATGCCGCAAAACCGGTCACGTTGAGTTCAGTAAATCGTAATTGCGCATGACCGGGTATATGCTGACTGGCTGACGCAGACGATCGGCTGCATATATAGCCTTCGAAAATTACAAAATTATCTTTTGGTAATTTGAAGAGGAATTGAACAGATGCTAATTTATATTTTTTATCAGAAATAAAATTGTATTGGCTATATTAATTAATCTGACACTTTATTCTACTACGTAATAGGATTAGTAACAAAAGCATATTATTTGGAGACTATACATCCGGCCAGAGAAGGGCATGGGTGATCTATCGAGTATATACTATATCTATGGTTGGAGAGGAGCGTAAGGGTGGATGGTGGAATTGATATATAAAAGTGTAATTTCAGGCAGAATTCGCATAATAATATTTTCAGTGTGTGGTTTTGAGAAAATAATTGCTAACTTTGACATTAACCACGGATTTACCTACTTTGAAGTACGAGTTCAAAATATTGAAAACTTCTATTTTCCACATTTGACATTCCGTGGAATAATTAATGTCCTTTCGCCTACCATTCCTTTTAATTAGTACAGGTGACCTTTATCGATTTCTATATAGGGACTATAGCCTGTAAATCTGTATCGATTTCTTGACCTTGAAGCTATAAGGCGCACAGTGGCGGTTAATTAAAATGCATTCTATTTCCAACACTGCACGTTTAGACTTAACCGATTTCCTTAATATACACGCACAAGTTATATTTCGCGCGAATGATATATAAATAGTTATAATTGTGCTGGTTGATTTGAAAATAATTCGACTGAAAGCCGTTGCTGTCGAAGACAGCAACGATTTACAGTTTAATAATTTTCAAACTGATTCAACAGTAGCCTTCATGTATTATGAGAAATCAGAATAAAAATATCTTATAAATCGTCCTTGGATTTGAGCGGGCTTGTGGGCGTAATTCTGGGAATAGCATAACTGTAGAACACTAATGTCATTAGAGCTACAGCTAGACATATTGTACGTGTATATGGACTTAAACGTAAGGATGTGGACAAGATGTTTCTGTGGTCGCAATGATACTGTTATAAAATATGTGAGAATTTTTAAATTCTTAGCAGAAAAATAGACACTAATAATTGATCTCAAGAGAAAAGTGTCACGATGCTGTTATAATATCCAGGTCCGTCCGTCCGTCCGTCCGCCCGCCCGCCCGCCCGCCCGCCCGCCCGCCCGCCCGCCCGCCCGCCCGCCCGCCCGCCCGCCCGCCCGCCCGCCCGTCCGTCCGTCCCTCCTTCCGTCCGTCCGTCCGTCCGTCATGCCGGCCGTCCGTCCGTCCGTCCGTCCGTCCGTCCGTCCGTCCGTCCGTCCGTCCGTCCACCCGCCCGTCCATCCATCCGGCCGCCCGCCCACCCGTCCGTATGCGGGCAGGCAGGCGGGCGGGTGGATGGGTGGGCATACGTTCTTACCGAACATATCGGCAGTAAACTTGAGGGGTGGGGTTGTATTGGGCTTGGACTTGGGCTCGGTGTCCTGAAGAAGAGCATCGGGTTTGGGGGGGGGGGGCAAAAGTTAGACGTACAGGTGTGTAAGGATGTAAAAAGATCTGGCACGATAATTCAATTTCTACATAATCGGTCTTAACCAAGCTAAAAAACTCAACCGAGGGATCCGACTTGTCGCTTACGCATAATCAAATATGTTCATTGTTCGTCTCAACGAGTTGTGTATATCTGATGTATGAATGTACATTCTGTAGAATATTTTAAAGCTAATTCCTAATAGCCAGTCAAAATAGTTGCAAAATATCCGTCACCTTACCTGTATAATTACCTTGAAATTTAGATCCTGGATTTTCAGTACTCAAAGTCTCAAACCGATTTCAAAACACGTAAACCGCTTTGCTAGAAATGAGCGGGGCGTCTAACTAGAAACTGGTCCTGATATTGTAATAACTATATAGACATAGGTCTAATAACAGTGAGAAAACTTTCAAGGATAAAACCATCTCTATTCCAGTTAGCCTTGCGCGATTACGTGATTAACTCGAAAATCGCGATTATTCTTTAAATCGTGAGTTTATATGATTAAAAGTTAAATAATCGAATAATAATTTCGAATAATAATATGACCTTACACTTTATAACTGGCATACTTTCTTGGGTTATAACTTACAACCCAAATGGAATGGAATCGTGTTCCTGCCACAGGTGGCGTGACAATGTGCCGTGTTCCTGGAAGATAGCGTTCGTGTAGACAACACATTAGGTTAGTCGTGAGACGATGTTGTGTCTTAGAAGGCTGATTGCCACGGGAAACCGTGTTTATGGAACAGTTTAAGATCTAAAAATAACACCTTTTGGAAGCACAACACGTTATTACAATAAACTTCATTTTAGCCTGAGCAGTGGACATCCATTAGGAATTGCAGACAGCTATAAATATCTAGGTATTAACTTTTCTGTTGATGGACGTCTCATAGCCGCAGAAAAACGTGTGACTGAACAGGCTTGTAACGTTCTACACGCGCTTAATCGCTGAGCTCGTACACTCGACGTGTCAATTGCCTGTCACGTAACATTATTCAACAAAACTATCGAACCAACATTATTGTACGGCAGTGAAATCATAGATGAGACAGAAGGTGGCCAAATCCTTGAAATAGTAAAGCCATCTTTCCTCAGACACGTACTGAAAGTCAAACGTGGCACACCGCAGTGTATGCTCTATGGGGAGCTTGGTGAACTACCATTGGAATTACTTATTAAACGGCGCATGGTAAATTGCTGGCTTAAGCTAATCTATGGAAAACAATCTAAAATATCCACCCAAATATAGAAATATACACTATAAACGACAACCTCCAAAACAACACACAATATAAATGGCTGAATCATTCCAAACGAACACGAGAAGAATGTGGTATGAGCTATATATGGGAAAGACAGTTTGTAACTAGCACACGTGAAGTAAAAAGTAAATAATAAAATAATGAAAGAAATCCGACTGAAAGCCACCAACAACATTCAGTCAAATTGTTTTCAAAATATTCAGCAGGTCCAGAGTTATTGCCCCTTTAAATTATTCTCAGATGGTTTGCATCAGTCTGAAAATTAATAAAATGAATATCGGTTTGCAATGCTAAAAATAGCACGTATATAATAATGCTGCAATCACGATAGATTTTATGTGATAAGCGTTCCATATTTGATAGGTATATGAACATCGTGATGCGAATGAAAAGGCCCCAAATTGCTGAGATTTGATAAGCACGTATTCCACGCCAGATTTGGCGCATATGCGTATCGATAGCTCAGCAATAAAGCTGTGTCAGAACCAACTTAAAATGTAAAAGCCATGACAATTCGTTGATATAACCGTTTATTTAGCATAGGACTAAACGCTTCCAATATCTGATAATACATTTCTTGAAAATTCTTGACCGTTGAACGGTTAATAGATAGAATTAGCTTTTTAGCGCTTTAAAGTGCTGTTTTACTAAATTAGGTCTATATTGATAACATGTTAATAATAATAATAATAATAATAATAATAATAATAATGTTGATGCTTGATAAGGATACTAATTTTATTAAGATTCCTATGTAGGCCAAACCGCCATTTAGATATGTAGATACTGTACGCCTTTTCCCCCTTTTGTGGCACATTGAGTTGTGACTCGGGTGTAAACAAATACATGAAATGAAATGATAATAAAATAAAAATATGCCAAACATGTACGCTCTGTTTATTTCCATAGTATACATCTATCATCTGACGTCATGTGACGTCATACTCGGCTGAGTGGCGTGTAAGATGACGTCATAATCATTACGTCATAAATGATTCTATTTGGCCCGTCCTTAACTCTTAATTGTCCGGTACGTTGTACTAATTGTATGTCTCTACTATTTAATAAACATGGTGTTGGATATTCTGAAACTAATTTGACTGGACGCTGTTGCTGCCATAGGCAGCAACAGCGCCCAGTCAAATTAGTTCCAAAATATTCAATAGTTTACCTGTATGGTTTTCTGGAAACTGATAGTCAGGGAGTTCCGAGATTCGGATCGATCCCAACACGAACGAGGGAAAGCTCCATTATCGGGCACACTTACCGATTATCACATTGAAGTGCTCAATGTTCGCCCATTATGATATTTACTGAACTGGGCTAATGACTCCAGTAAAATGTTGCAAATCTCGAGTGCGAACCACGAATATTAATCCTTCCAAACCGAAATGCCAACACTGACCAAACTCCTTCACTATTATCTGTTGGGTATTTTCAAACTGGCCTTACTGGGAGCTGTTGCTGTTTATAGCAAAAACAGGTTCCTGTCGGGGTTGTTTCAAAATATGCAATAGCTTTTCTGTACAGTTACGTTGAAACTGAGATTCTGGGAACTCACGGTTCGAAGGGTTAATATAAGCATTTAAGTATTGTTATGTATGCGTGTATATATTTATCGCGCATTATGTAATTAACTGCATATATTATATCCCCGCTGTCATAACAAATTGTCTAGTTATTTACTTCCATAGGCTTCCAATATCTAGCATAAAATAAACACATTTTGAATTTGAACTACTCCTATTACTTCTGCTGCTACTTCAGCTGCTACTGCTACTGCTGCTGCTACTGTTGCTATAGGGAATGCTACTACTGCTACTGCTGCTACTACTACTACTACTACTACTACGACTACTACTACTACTACTACTGCTGCTGCTGCTGCTACTGCTACTACTACTACTACTACTACTACTACTACTACTTCTACTACTACTACTACTACTACTACTACTACTGCTGCTGCTGCTGCTGCTGCTGCTGCTGCTGCTGCTGCTGCTGCTGCTGCTACTACTACTACTACTACTACTACTACTACTACTACTACTACTACTACTACTACTACTACTACTACTACTACTACTACTACTACTATTACTACTACTACTACTACTACTACTACTACTACTACTACTACTACTACTACTACTACTACTACTACTATTACTACTACTGCTATCTGGAATCCTAACAGGTAGAATTACCAAATTTAGCACATGTATATTGATATTATGAGTGGCTAGAAAACTTTTAGTTTGGGTTTAATGGGTCAAATATCGAGGTCACAGGGTCACTTAGTGCATCAAGAAATACATATTCTAACCATAAATTGGGAACCCAAGTAGGTAGAATCACCAAATTCCGCACATACATTGATATTATGAGTGGCTATGAAAATCTTTAGTTTCGAGCCAAAAGGTAAAAGATCGAGGTCACGGGGTCACTTAATGCATAACGGAATACACATTTTCGTCAATAACTCTGCAATCCAAGAAGGTAGAATCATTAAATCGGTAACATACATTCATCTGGCGGTTGGCTAGAACGGCAATTTTGTTTCAGGTCAAAAGTTCAAATATCTAAGTTACTGGTTCGCGCAGTGCATACTGGAAAACACATTTTTGGCTAAAACCCTCGAATTCAAGAAGGTAGAATCACCAGATTTAGCACACGCCCTCATATTGCAGTTTGAAGTTAAGGGATCAACTATCTAGGTCATGGGGTCACTAAGTGCATTGTCAAGACAGAGCGCAAAGGCGTGAGTCAGCATCTCCATCGAGTGCATTCTAGTTCTATATTTGGTTGGTTGGCTGTCTGACTGCTGCAAGCCACCATATAATAATTGCAATGGTAATAACTCTGGACTTGCTAAATATTTTGAAAACAATTTGACTGAAAGTTATTGGTGGCGTAGTCACCAACAACTTTCAGTCAAATTGTTTTCAAAATATTTAGCAAGTCCAGAGTTAAACCCCATGAAAAATGTAGTCTGCACAAATTCAGTAGACATACGGTTAACGGGATGATACAATTGCACCCATTCGCCCGTCTAACGAGACCTTCCACAGATCGAAGACTATTAGCACTTAGATTAACTCTTTGCTGAATTGGTATCGGGTCGTCGAATGTTGGGAGCAAATCGGACAACAATCTGACAAGGCCTTATCAAGAATTACCATTATCTTGTACCATGACTCCGACGTGACTCTTGACCTCCCGGTCATTTCCACTTGTACGGATACTAAAGGGTGTCGATAGTGGGGCATGTTAGAGAGAAATCTAGTTAGCAACATTGCCGATGCTTCGAGATTCACAGATTGGGGATGAGATACTAATTTGGAATCACTATTCTTTGTTGATCTGTTATCTGTCCGTTTATCTGTTGTTCGTTTTCAACATAGATATCGCTCTCCGTCGATGCGTTTAACTATTCTTCAACAGAGAGACTCCTCTCAGGCGTGGGAGAATGGAAGGAAGGAGGGAGGGAGGGAGAGAGAGAGAAAGAGAGAGAGAGAGGGGGAGAGAGGGAGGGAGGGAGGGAGAGAGAGAGAGAGAGAGAGACTTCAGTGCCGATAAGGGCTAAAATGGTTGAGCTTAGTAAAGGCTCCATTTTGAAAACAGTATTTTTAAAACTATTGCTGTCGTTGACATTGATACTGTTTTCCTTGCCTTCCTTTATGAAATTTGCATTTAACGATGCCAATTAAAATTAAGAATTTCACACTAACAATTTAATAAATAGTGTACATAATTCCCTCCCTCATTCCCTTCTTCCCTCCCTCCCTCTCCTCCCCATCCCTCCCTCGCTCTCACACACCGACCAACTCACCCACCCACCCACCCAACCACACACACACACCAGCACCACCACCACCCACATAGATATCGATCCATCCACCCACTCACCCATACACCTATCTATCGATCTCCCAAACCCACGCACCCACACCCAACCACCGACCCAGACTCACCCACCCATCCATCCATATATCATCCATCCATCCACCCATCCACGCATCCATCCAATGGCACCTATAGTAGATAGAAATGTGATGCTTGACTGGCTGAAGAAAGACGAGGGTGGGTGTGGATTTTTGTTGGGTGCGATGGATAGGTCAGTGCGTGTTTGTGGATCTTGTCCAAACGCGTTCTACCATTTCACTCTGGCAGCATTCGATATGCCCTCTATTCATAATTTCTTCGCTCTATAACGAGATCGTTACCGAGTTACCACCTTAAAATTCAAGTGTCTCAATTTCAAGACAACTATGCAAAGAAAACTGTTGAATATTTTGAGACTAGTTTGAGTGGAAGCTGTTGCTGCCATCGGCAGCAACAGCTCCCAGACAACTTGGTTTCAAAATACACAACATATATTCCTAATATTCATAAAGAATTCGTCTGTTCAGGTTTATGGGGTTGATTAGTTAAGGGCCAACCCCATCCCGCCGAGATAATAATAACATAATCCGGGGTTATATTTAGTATTACTATACCGCGTATACCGCGTATTCCATAGAATTAGGTTCTATTGAGAGCTCTTAGCGCGTGCTTGATGCCCCTTAAGGAAGAACAAATTATCAAAATTCTAAAAGGAAGCGTTACAATTACGGCCTTTTCAGTCTAGTGAGCTTTCAATATTGGGTCATTAAAACACTATAACTGTTATTAATACGCCCCTCATGACGACTTAATCGGCGTTTCTGGCAAAAAAAAGACGACGGATATTTAAGAAAAGATATGAGTTATAGAACACGGGTTTCTACTTATACGCGTATCTCATTGTGCTGTGCTGTGCTGCGCTGCGCTGCGCTGCGCTGCGCTGCGCTGCGCTGCGCGGCGCGCTGGGGTGGGATGGGTGGGTGGGTGCGGTGCAGTGCGTGTAATTGTGTGCGTCATTAATTGCGCGTGCGTGTGTAAGGTGAGAGCGGGTTGATAGGTGAATGGGTTAGTGGGTGGGTGGGTGAATGGGTGCGTAGTTAGGGTGGTTGATTATAGGTTGTGAGCTGGTGGTTCGCGGTAGTTGCCGACGTGTTGTGGCTTATTGGCCACGGGCAATGGGCTATGGGTTATGCCTATGGATAATTGACAATGGGCTATGTGCTATGTGCTATATGCTATGTGCTATGTGCTATGTGCTATGTGCTATGTGCTATGTGCTATGTGCTATGGGCTATGTGCTATGTGCTATGGCTATGGGCTGTGGGCTGTGGGCTGTGGGCTGTGGGCTGTGGGCTGTGGGCTGTGGGCTGTGGGTTATGCGCTATGGGCTATGGGCTATGGATAACTGTAATGGGCTATGGGTTATGGGTTATGGGTTATGGGCTATGGGCTATGGGCTATGGGCTATGGGCTATGGGTTATTGGTTATGGGTTATAGGTTATGGGTTATGGGTTATGGGTTATGGGTTATGGGTTATGGGTTATGGGCTATGGGCTATGAGTTATGGGCTATGGGTTATTGGTTATGGGTTATTGGTTATGGGTTATAGGTTATGGGTTATGGGTTATGGGTTATGGGTTATGGGCTATGGGCTATGGGTTATGGGTTATGGGTTATGGGTTATGGGCTATGGGCTATGGGTTATGGGTTATGGGTTATGGGTTATAGGTTATGGGTTATGGGTTATGGGTTATGGGCTATGGGCTATGGGCTATGGGCTATGGGTTATGGGTTATGGGCTATGGGCTATGGGCTATGGGTTATGGGTTATGGGTTATGGGTTATAGGTTATGGGTTATGGGTTATGGGTTATGGGCTATGGGTTATGGGCTATGGGCTATGGGCTATGGGCTATGGGCTATGGGCTATGGGCTATGGGTTATGAGTTATGGGCTATGGGCTATGGGCTATGGGCTATGAGCTATGGGTTATGGCTATGGACTATGGGCTATGGGTTATGGGTTATGGGCTATGGGCTATGGGTTATGGGTTATGGGTTATTGGTTACGGGTTACGGGTTACAGGTTATTGGTTATTGGTTATTGGTTATTGGTTATTTGTTACGGGTTACGGGTTACGGGCTACGGGTTACGGGTTATTGGTTACGGGTTACGGGTTACGGGTTACGGGTTACGGGTTACGGGTTATTGGTTATTGGTTATTGGTTACGGGCTACGGGCTACGGGTTACGGGTTACGGGCTACGGGTTACGGGTTACGGGTTACGGGTTACGGGTTACGGGCTACGGGCTATGGGCTATAGGTTATGGGCTATGGGCTATGGGCTATGGGCTATGGGCTATGGGGTATGGGCTATCGGTTATGGGTTATGGGTTGAACGGGGGAAGGAAGGCGAGAGGATGAGAGTGGGGGGGGGGGGAGGAACGAACGCCCGAGCGAATGAGTTTGAGTGAGTGCGTATTTGCACTCTATTTCTGAGACACTGTGTTAGCCATATCGTAGATACTTTAAACGACAGTTCATGTTAATGTTTGAATGGCCATTGACTGCCAAAATGCGGTCTTTTTGTATTGATGACACCATGCATGACATAGTCACGTGCATAAGACCTTAAATAAAGCCGTTAGATACTTGACCCAATATATGCACTACGCTAACAATTCACGAATGATAGAAATAATATCAATAACCGATTTAGACATTAACCCATAGCTTGCTGAAATTTTAGATTTCGGAAACATGGTCAATTTTGTGCTCCTTTTCCGGTGCTCATTTTTGCAAATTAAACGTTCCTCTATACTGTTATTTTGAATACTAAAGTTACATATTCGCACCAAAAATGCTTCAAAATTAAATTGGACCAATAATATACTTTTAGAGGCTTAAATTATGTGCCCAGATGTAAGGAAACGAAATAAATCTTAGCATATGATGATTTCATTACGCATAAATTAATATAATTTTTTTAAGTTGTGAAATTATAAATGGAGACGCGAGTCCCTAATTCAACTTCACAACTATAACAAATTATATTAATTTATACGGAATGAAATCATCATATGGTAAGATTTATTTCTTGTCATTACATTGAGGTACACAATCTAAGCCTCTAAAAGTATACAATTTTAACCATTTTTTTTCATTTCATCTAATCAAGGTCCTAATCTCATGGGACGTCGCATGTTCTAAGTTCAGTAAGGTTACGAGTGGGTGAAAGTGGGAGGGGCTGAAGTGGCAGCGAAGTACCCTACTTGACATACTTGTCATACTGTTAAAGAAAGCTACTTCACATATTTTGAAGTACGCATTATATGCAGTAATAACGCATGTTGTAGGGCCGCAACTGAACCAATACCGGGCCAATACGGCCCTGTATTGGCCCGGTACCGGCCCAGTAACCCGCGGTATCAAGGTGGGAGGAGTATGCTGTCAAATCCGTTCATTATTGAAACTTCTTTGAAAAGTGTTTTGAAATTTTAATAATAACTTGAGACTGTATCCACTGAGACATGAAATATTGAAATTGTGCATTACTGATGAACAATATGATCCTGTTTTATTTACATTTTGCGATTTTCATTTCCCATTGTAGTTAGCTCTATAAAGATGTATTTATTTAGACGATCATATCTTTTGTGATTCTTCAAATAAATAAGTTTCCGAATTTCGTAATCCCGTTATCCTGTATAGCCGCAATGGGCACAACACCACCGAGATGTATTTTTCGGACGTCGTGGGCGATCCTTGCCCCGCCCCCCCCTCCCCACCCCAACCCCCCCCCCCCCCCCCACTTATCTCAGATGGCACAGACCCATTTGGTCGTTTAGTGTCCTGTATGAAAGTGTCATACCTTTCCCATATTGACGTCAGTACGGAGGGATCCCCCCCCCCCAAATCAGCGCTCAGTGCGTGTTTACTGCATGGCTGGTAAATGGACCTTTCCGGTGTATCCATCCATCATATGACGTCATCATCAACTACGCGACATGTAGGATGACGTCTTAATCAATTACAGCATGAATGACTCGATTTAGTCCGTCTTAAACGCTTAATAGTCCGACACGTTGTACGAACTGAATGTCTTTGCTATTTAATAAACATGATGTTGAATATTTTCAAACTAATTTGACTTAGTGCTGTTTCTGCTATAGCAGCAACAGCACTCAGTCAAATTGGTTTCAAAATATTCAACAGCTTACCTATATAATGTTCTGGAAAGTAATAGTTCGGGGAGCGATCGATCCCAACACGGGAAAAGCAACTTGCTCACAACATGTAAATATAGTTCTGACTATTCAACCCGAAAATCATATCACCACATTGACTGTACCTGCTCAAATTATAGATCATAATGCTAAAATACTGACTGATGTTATATACAATGAGTGCAGTCCAATTGATAAAATCTCAAGATGATAATAATGATGATAATAATAATGATAGTGATGCTGCCGTTGGGGATGGTGATGGTGATGACGAAGATGGTGATGTGGGTACGCAGGGTGGTTGGTCGGGGGGGGGGGGGGTGTCGGTGACGCCAGCTCATTAGCATATTAGGACAAGCCAATTCATACTTCTATGTATGGGCATAAGAGGACGGGGCCTAGTATGCTGCAGAGATGACATCGCGGGGCTCTCGGCCAATCACTCTGTGCGCCTACCTCGTGACATAACTAGTACTGATGATAATGAAGATTATTGTTGTTGTGATGATGATGGTGATATTAATAATAGTATTAATAGGACTTTGATTGTTGTATAATATTAGTTTTAATGATTTAATTAGTATAACAAACTCCACTGCCAAGAACAGTATAATTACATATTGTTACCTCCATATGCTATTGTAATAGCCTGGATGTAAATAAAGTGAACATGAACATGGGCGGGGATTAACTAGGGATTGGCGGGGTATAGCTAAAACTGGAAAGTTCCATTGCTCAGCCAGCAGCAGGCCCAAACCGAGTTACTATTGCGCTTAAAGGCACTGCATTTTAAAGAACACCTATGATAAACTATAATCACAATATTATTGAAGTCATACGCCATTGGAAAGCTCGTCCAAATTTCTAAACATTTATGTATTAGTTTTTTTATATTTGTAAAACTTTCACTAAGTTATTTGTATATACATGTATATACATATTTAAAAAAATTGGGTGAACTTTGCAATGAGGTATGCCATCAATAATATTATGATCCTACTTTTTCATATAAACGGCGTAAAATGCTTTGTATCTGAACTTAATAGCGAACCAATACTGTTCGAGTGTCGTCTGGGTAGTTTACTAGCCAGAAGTGATGCGAGAGATGCATTGCGGGAAGGTATATTATCAAAATATGTCAATTGGGGAAAGGTGTATTCCGTCCGTCACATCGAGATGGGCGCAAGGAGACTCGTCAAACATGTACGATCGACGGACTCAAACCGACCTTTTCGCTACAATACTGTGCGATGATAGTAATACGAAAATCCGCATTGATCGATATACATATAGGTGGCAACGTGTCTCGTAAGCAGATTAATCAATGCTACTTCTAACACTTTGAACCCAGAATTCCGAGAATCTGAATTTCAAGGTAACTATACAGATAAGCTATTGAATAATTTGAAGGTAATTTGACAGGAAGCCGTTGCTGCCATTGGCAGCAACGGCTTCCGGTCAAATTACCTTCATAATATTCAACATAATAATCCATGCATTGTAAAAGACTTTTCGTATTTGACCTTTCAGGTTCAATAGTTTAAACCTAGCCTTTAAATGTCATTTTAACATTTATCTAAGTGTTGGCACCGAAAGCTAGCCGGAACCACGATATAATGTTTTCCATGCATGATGAATGCCATTTGTGGTCAAAGGCACCATAATTACATTCCACATTTCCCATCAAGATGTATGGGTATCGGTAACATACGTCGGCAGATAGATGCGTAGGTTATATCAAGATATTGCCATTCACATAAGGTCACGACGCTGTCTATTGTACGGCTAAGTTTGCATTAAACAATACGACAAAGCAAGGTAATGGAATAGCGTCAAATAAGTTAAGCTGTTGTGTTGGGTATTTCGTCCTATGTGGATCAGTTCTAAACGGGGTTTCCTCAACAACAACAACAACAACAACAACAACAACAACAATGACGACGACAACAGCAACAATGACGACGACAACAACACCATCATGCTGCAGCAGCCCCATCACCACCACCACCACCACCACGACCACCACCACCAGCACCACCACAACCACCTCCCCAATACCACAACTACCACCACCACCACCACCACCACCACCACTACCACCGCCACCACCACCACGAACACTTTTGCGATATTAGACACGACGAGGACACCAACGTAGCTCAACATTTCAATCTTCCTGGTCATTCTGTCGATAGACACTTTGAAGTTATGCGTATTGAGCAACTGCCTCTTTCTGCTACGGCCGAAGAAATTGATAAACAAAGAAAACTTCGAGAATCATTTTGGATTAAGCAACTAGAAACAAAATGGCCGAGAGGCATAAACGTGGACCCTGGTCTTGTTGATCAACGTGAAATTATTCCATTCAGTTTAACATACAATCGAAAAAATGTTGAAATTTCTGAAATTTTGAAAGATGAATATCATAAATTGCAGGATAAAATGAAAGAACCTCTCAATTTGCGTCAAGTGATAGCCTTTAAGAAAAACTCCAATCTACGTGACATCTTAGTTAAATCGAAATTAACTCTTCAAAAACGTTCACAATGAATGATATATATTATTCATATTTTATAGGCCATACCGCCTCTATCAAACAAACATAACAAATCTCAGACAATAAAATAAATACAAAATATCTCCCAACCTTGGGAGATCCTGAGCCAGTGCATTTAATCATATAACCACCACTACCGCCATCACCACCACCAGCACCACCATCACCACCACCGCCAACACCAACACCACCACCAGTACCACCAGTACCACCACCACCACCACCACCACCACCACCACCACCACCACCACCACCACCACCACCACCACGACCACCACCACCTCCACCACCACCACCACCATCACAATGTACATTCATTAATTTCAATGCCATTTAAATGCTGCAAGGTGAACATTTGACAGAATATTCAAGGACTTGTCCCAATGCCAGGTTATTAACACTCTACCCACTGAAATACAGCGTCTCAAATTCACTGCCACTTCACAAGAAAGCTAGTGTATATATTAAAACTATTTGACCGGAACATATCCCTGCCAGAGGCATCAAGAGCTCTCAATAAAACGAGCTTCAAAATATTCAACCCGCTATTCTGTACACTATAAAGAATCATTATTCGTCGTTTCTGAACTGTAAGCGGTATAGCTATAACGGGAAACAGTTACCCAATCGCGGGTCTTGTCAGTGACACTTGTCCGAAAAGGATTCCTATCTTGGACACGTTTCGCGAGTGTGTGTGTCTTTTCATAGCCCATTCATAGCCAGATTAAAAAGGCTTAGAGATATGCTCCTGAATGACATTCAAGCCAGAAATCGATTATTTATACAGGTAGTGCAAGAAGGTCGTTATAACGCTTCCCTTATATCTCAATATTTATATTACGCCCCTACCCTCTCGATCACGCTGTCCCTCCCTGCCCCCCTCCTCCCTCCCTCCCTCCATCTCTCTCTCTCTCTCTCTCTCGCTCTCTCTCTCTCTCTCTCTCTCTCTCTCTCTCTCTCTCTACTGTTAGGGGCTTAAATTATATTAATTTATACGGAAAGAAACCATCATAATTATATTAAGATTTAGTTCGTTTCATTACATTTAGGTACACGATGTAAACCTCTAAAAGTATATAATTTTAACCATTTTACTTTCAAGCATTTTAGTGTGAATATGCACCTTTAAATTGAAATTGAAATTGATATTGAAATTAAAACGTGATCAGTAACGCCTGTTCTTCCTGAAGTAAGTGCTGTCAGATCATATATACTGGCAATGAGTCCGAAATCGACCAGTTTCTGCAATACAATCAGTATGGTGTAGGTTATTGGTGACTATATTATTATTTTTTATCTGAGACAAATCTCGTATTTGAACATTTAGATTTTAGTGATCTTTCAGCGGACATTCCAAAAAACTGTTGAAACTGACGTCTCTCATTTATTAATACGTTTTTCAAGGCGTGACTTGGCGTCAACCCACGCTAGTAGAATGTATCGATACCTACCGATTGCTGATAACATATTAACCAATTGAACAAGAAAGAACAAAAAACACCAAAATCCTTTACGATTTTCCTGAATATTATTTTGAAACTAATTTGACATGGATCTGTTGCTGCCTATGGCAGCAACAGATTCCTATCAAATTAGTTTCAAAATCTTCCAACAGCTTACCTGCTACGTTATCTTGAAATAAAATATGGTTAGTATGGCGAGTTCAATCAGTTATGGTAGAATGTCGTGATATTTGTGGTGAATTATACTAGAAACATTTTTATTCTCCAATGGCAATTGAAATATGCATAGAGAATGCATCTAAGACAGTGATCAAAATAATTACCGAAACGTAAATGGTCACTAAATCGCTTGTCCGTGTCCCTAATTACACATGTTACTAGGCAAATACTGGCCTAATACAGGTCCGTAGTTTGCCGGATATTGGTCCAATACCGGCCCGGTAACCTGTGTTATCAGCGTTGTTTCCATTGTAAAAGTATTCTGGGATGGTGAAAGGGTGGGTCCTAAAGGTAGGTGGCCGTTTGACACCACCCCCTTCTTTGAGTGCCGTTATTATATTGTGGCTGATTGAAACTATAGCATACCATAAATGTTATGTTGAACGATAATATCTCTCAGAATGTTCTTAAGCTTTATTGACTTTGCCTGTGGAAATGTCAAGCCGTCTTTCCCGCATCATCTATATAACGCATCAATAATATGCCGAAAGGTTAAAGATGAGGCTTTCTTTTATATACTCGAACTTCTATAATGCCATATCTGCTCCAATGGAAGAATCTATTTCTAGCAATGCCTCGCCCACTACTAGCTCAGCTCCACCAACTTTGTTCGGTGTTTGGAATCGGTTTGAAACTTTGCCGCTTGCACGTCCAGAATCTACTTTCCAAGGTAACTATGCAGTTATGCTGTTGAATACTTTGAAACTAACTCAGCTCCCAGTCATATTAGTTTGAAAATATTGAACAGAATGTTTACTAAACTATTTCTTTATAACCACAAAACAGTCTGACCTTCAGTTGATGGTAATGCATATTACAGGTTGTGTCAGGCCTATTAACTTGACAAGACTGATGACATGATTCAAAGGGGTACACTTTCAGGAAAACTTGATTATTTCGTTGGAAACAAAGTTCCTGCAATTCTTCTCTAGCCCGCCGGTTGGTGTGCATTAGCTTTTGGGAACGTTTAGTATACACAAAGTAGTTTCAGAAACATGGATTCCGAAAAGTGATCTCAGGAACCGTACTCAGTGGATGTTTATAACCAGATTAAAAAAGTGGTACCTTTATACGAATAACGTTATTAATCTTCGACAAGCTTTCGCACATAATGCGCTTCGCCGCGTTACCTGATGTAGGCTTGCGTGATTATTGCTTTGAGTGATCACGATCGATTAGCTAAGAACTATCCTGATTACTCGATTAATGACAACTTGTTCTTTAAATCCGCATCAAGTTTCAACTAAAAGCTATGCGGAATATTTTAGAATATTTAGACTGAAAGCTGTAGCAGCCACAATTTTCATTCAAATTCGTTTCAAATCTGTAGCAAGTAGTAATCGCATTACCTATTAATTGTTTTTACAATAATTTGACTGAATGCTGTTGCTGTCATTCATAACAACAAATTCCATGCAAATTATGGTCAAAGTATATAAAAGCTTCTCGTATTTCCTCCTGAAAATTGACACACATGCTCTGTAGAGTATTGAAATACAGGCTGTCGAATATACTGCCTTGAATACATGCTTACGTTTCAAGAGTTGGCTGACAAATGACCATTTGCACGTGCAGACGGGGTTCATGGTTTGTTGGAGATACTGGCATGTATAGACAATATATCCTCAACGAAAATGGCGGCCGATGTTTACAACGAATATGGAGTGAGGGCATGACATGCTGGGTAGAATTGCAAGTTGGGTAGCAGTGCACGTTGGGTAGCGTTGTACGTTGGGTAGCACTGCGTGTTGGGTAAGTTGAACAGAAATCTACAGGTATATCATATCTCGTGCAATAGTGTCTCAGAGACACTGCCTCTATTTAATGGGGCACGAGACCTTAACATATTAGCTGCGCTGAGAGGACAAACTGATAGACCCTTTGTGCTAAAGCATAAGCTTGCCATCCATCACGCTATACAAGTGCAAGATAGAGCTAAGCTTTCAAAGAATATTTTTCATATCAAATATATCGCTCAGATTTCGTCAATATCATTTCGAGCTTGAGTGAATTTAAAAAGATAATTTATATCGACTCAGTCTTTAGTTCAGATTTACGAACAACACGGATGTCCATCATCCATTGCCCCTCTCCCAGTTGGAAATTAGTCTCATACTAGCACGTGTTATATAGCTTGAGACAATGCACCTTTACAGTTTTAGCTATGCCTCGCCCATCTTCAGCTAAGCTCCACCCACACCTCGTTCGTGCTGGGATCGATAGATCCCTAAGCTCCCTGAATATCAATGTCCAGAAAATATACAGGTAGGCTGTTGAATATTTTGAAACTAATTTGACTGGGTGCTGTTGCTGCCTATGGCAGCAACATCATCGCAGTCAAATTAGTTTCAAAATATTCAACAGCATGTTTGTTAAATAGGAAAGACATACAATTCGAAAAATGTGTCGAACTATTAAGTGTTTAAGATGGACTAAATCGAGTCATTCATGCTGTACCATTCTAGACGTCAGGTAGTTGATTATACCGTAATATGACGTGTGATGATGGATGAATAAACTGGAAAAGCCCATTGTATTCATTAGCTGAGGCAGACCCTTGTTACGGTGTTCGCCCATGAAGTAACAATTTCAGCACTATGCCTACTGCGTGCTATTTATGATGTAAGGAGGACAATTTTGTCGGTTATTTTGAAATTAATTTGACCGGAAGTCGTTGGTAGCAACGGCTAAGCTCCACCCACACCTTGCTCGTTTTGGGATCGATAGATCCCGGCCTAAACTCCCTGACTATCAATTTCCAGAAAGCTGTACAGGTAAGCTGTTGAATATTTTGAAAGTAATTTGACTATGGGCTTTGTCAACAGCGCCCAGGATTGACAGCATTAGCGGTATGCATACAAACGTGTTGATAATTAGAATGGCAATAACATTCCTTTCTGCCAGAAACAGTAAGAAGTTAATGGCGGCCATACTCTCGACTCATTATAACCACAGTCGTTCTGGTAGTTTATCGACGACGGAATGCCGAAGCTGGCCCCAAATGGTCACCCGTGAAGGACCATTACGTTAACCAGGTCGTGTCTGTGTGCAATCATTACAGGGCACTCTGTCAGCTAATATATACATTTCTGTGTATACAATTTGTTCAGGAAATAATATTCCGATAAAAGTCCGATAATTTTGCCCTTGTGCTAATTAAAGCAATACGACTCGCCGCTGGAACACCGCGCAGCTGAAAGGTATAGAGCTAATTGGATCAAAATATGTATCGCCATTGGATTCTGATGACGAAGGTTAAAGGGAACAAATTGCCGGTCTGTTAGGACTCTATGATTAATTGATAAATGAATGAATCGATAAATCGATCAATTATCATTCAATCGAGCAAGCAACTGGCCGATCGGTCGTTTTGTTAATCCGTCGGTAGGTTGGTCTGTGTGTCGGTTCGTTAGTCAGTCCATCGGTATATTACGACTTCATGATTAAATGATAGAGGAATCAATCGACCGAGCGGCCGACCGACCGACCGACCGACCGACAGGCGGGCGGGTGGGCGGGCAGGCAGGCAGGCAGGCAGGCAGGCAGGCAGGCAGGCAGACAGGCAGGCAGGCAGGCAGGCAGGCAGGCAGGCAGGCAGGCAGGCAGGCAGGCAGGCAGGCAGGCAGGCAGGTAGGCAGGCAGGCAGGCAGGCAGGCAGGCAGGCAGGCAGGCAGGCAGGCAGGCAGGCAGGCAGGCAGGCAGGCAGACATGTTCATTGCAATTAATTCTCTTGCGATGATCCATGGCGAAACCATTTGTCCAAGTACACTATAATTATACCTAGGCAGATTTGTCCATATTGATAAATGTTACAAATTTAACAACAGACTGACAGACATAATGGCTTATACTAGCTGCGAGTCGTGGCTGAGAGGAGTAACTCGCTAATGATTTAAATTGATTTACCTGTGGAATGAGCTTGCCATCAAGCTTTCTAAAATTAATATGATTTTTATTTGTGAGGTTGAATTACGGATACGTATCTCTAATTCAACTTCAATTCAACTAAAACATTATACTAAGCTATACTGAATGAACTCATCAGAAGCACTGATTTATCTCGTTCCAATATATTGGTGTACACAACTTGAGCTTCTAATAGTAGACAATTTTAATAAATTTATTTTCAAGCATTTTGGTGTGAATATTCATGGACCTTTTATTATCAAAATTAGCACTCAGATTTTTGTAAATACAATTTCGGACCAGATTTAGTCGGTTCAAAATAATAATTTACTTCGACATTTGTGAACTGCCATGCCATTCAGATTCGCCCTGCAACACTCTTTCTCGAATGACGACTATTAGCAAGCAAGCATGTGCTATATAACTTGAGGCAATTGTATTTATTAACTGAGACGGACTCCGACTACAGCGTTCGCCCATGAAGTAACCATTTCACCACCACGACGCATGCGCCAAATGTGACACTTTACTCATGGAGTAAGAAGACCAACTTTGCTGGATATTTTGGAAATAATTTGCCTGGAAGCCGTTGCTGGCTATAGCCAGCAACGGCTTCAATTCAAATTAATTCCAAAATATCGACATTTCTCTCGAAATGAAGAATGTGCTATTTCAGGATTAACAACATTACCGGTATATGTACAAACGTGTTGGTAATTAGTATGGCGATAAAAGTCCTTTGGTGCCAGAAACATTAAGAAGTCAATAGCCGCCATACTCTCGACTAATTAAGACCACAGTCATTCAAACTAAATATTTTCGTATCGATTCCGACTCTGCGAGTATTTCCTGGTGGTTTATCGACGACAGAATGCCAAAGCTGACCACAAATGGCCACCCGTGAAGGACCATTAGGTACATCGGGTCGTGTGCTCGTAGTCATTACAGGGCGATCTATAAGCTAATATATACATATCTGCGTATACAATTTGTACATGAAATAATATCCGAAGTCCGATTATTTTTCCTTGAGTTAATTGAGGCAGTACGACGCACTGCTGAATGCCACACAGCTGAAAGATATAGAGCTGATCGGACTATGGTGACAAGGATGAAAGGGAGACACTGCAGGTTTATTACAACGCCACGAATGATTGATATATGAATCAATAGATATATCAACATATCAATCGATCAATGGATCAGTTGTGCAATCAATTACTTGATCCATCCATCCATCCATCCATCCATCCATCCATCCATCCATCCATCCATCCATCCATCCATCCATCCATCCATCCACCCACTCACCCAGCTAGCAGCCAGCCACCAAACCAGCCACCAAGCCAGCCAGCCAGCCAGCCAGCCAGCCAGCCAGCCAGCCAGCCAGCCAGCCAGCCAGCCAGCCAGCCAGCCAGCCAGCCTGCCTGCCTGCCCGCATGTCTGCCTGCCTGCCCGAATGCCTGCCTGCCTGCCTGCCTGCCTGCCTGCCTGCCTGCCTGCCTGCCTGCCTGCCTGCCTGCCTGCCTGCCTGCCTGCCTGCCTGCCTGCCTGCCTGCCTGCCTGCCTGCCTGCCTGCCTGCCTGCCTGCCTGCCTGCCTGCCTGCCTGCCTGCCTGCCTGCCTGCCTGCATGCATGCATGCCTGCCTACCTGCCTCCTGCCTGCCTGCAAGCCTGCCAGCTTGCCAGTCAGCATCCCACCCCCGCAAGCAAATGTAACAAAATTCGGAGTCGATCCGTCTTCCCCGGAGCGTTCCGTGGGCGGAAGCCGGAGCCATATCTCCGCCGTATGCATCCGTGCATATTTCCTGCGAGCCGGGTCGTTGGGAGACAGTTACCACAAATATTGTGCTCGCTTTGCACTAAACGGGCCATGGCTCTGTGTGTCCTTGACCTACATGCCAGAAACATCTCTTTTATGTAAAATTATGAAATATACGAATAATTCGCATTTCCTTATTAGTACACCAATGGGAATTGTGGTACGAGGTGACTTCAAGACAGCAGGACTCGGTACAGTCAAATTAAGAATGGACCTGAGGAAGCTAAGGATTTTTGCTAAGGACAAGAAACCGTGGTAAAAAGCGAAGAACGGCGCAGGGGACCAATATCAAATTTGATATCAGCGCACCCGTTGGTCAACAGCGCAGGGGACCAATATAAAATTTGATATTGGCGCACCCAATGGCCAAAAGGGCATGGGACAATATCGAAATAGACGTATGTTGGACGATATGAAACAGTATCAAAGTACACAAATTTCTGTTACTAATGGAACCTTATTAATGGCTGGTGAACACAATACATAACGAAGTAAATAAATAAAACGCCATAATTCTTAAGTTTGAATAATTTAATAACACAATTCCGTATAACCATGAAATCAAATAGCACAATAGCGCACAATATTTCTTCTTCTTCTTGCGTTCATATTTGACTACATTTGAATGTCGCCCATCTGACTGAAACGTGGTCAATCCTGTAAGATGTGTGTAACTGTTTCTTGGCTGGTGCCACAGAGGCACATTGCAGATGTGCTAATCTTCAGTTTGTTGTCCATGTGAGCAAGCAGCCTGCAGTGTCCTAAACGGAGATGAAAGATTATCACGTGTCCTCTTCTGGACAGCTGATTATGGATGGCTGCTGATTCATGTTCCGGATGCTCGTCTCTCTATTCTTCCTTTAATGCTTGATTGATCACCGTCTTGACCTCTTTGAGTGCGCAGAGGTCATGGTGTTGTTCTTTAGTTGACCCTGCTTTTGCTAGAACATGCACACAATATTAAAAGGTGCACATTCACACAAAAATGCTTGAAAATAACATTGCTATCAATGATGTTTTGACCGTAGCGAACCTATCTAGAACAAATTGTTACATGTGAATAAGTGATATGATTTTCAGACCGACATGAGTACATGTCAAAATTTACTGAGTAGATTTAGCGGCGCCATGCTTAATTCTAAGAGCAACAATGACTTTGAAAGGTGGACATCGATGTCGCTGCTACGTATTATTTTGTTTTAAAAAAAACCAAGTTCGTATTCACTTACACCTTTGGAACCGTCTGTAACTTTCGTCCACCACCACTGCGATACAACATTGTGTTTCAAGTTTCACGTTTGCAAGCTAGGCATATATGAATTTGTAATGAAGTGAGATAATCAATGGCCTAGAAAATATTAAGTGCAACATTTAGTTGGATAAAATAGTAACGCTTTCTTAATGCTGTGTGAGGCAGTGGCTTAAAAATAAATTAATATATCATAACAATGGACTTTTCCAGTTCATCCATCATATGACGTCATAATCAACTACGAGATGTGTAGGATGACGTCATATTCATTACGTCATGAATGACTCGATTTAGTCCGTCTTAAACCCTTAATAGTCCAACGCGTTGTACAAATCATATGGCTTTATTATTTAATAAACATTCTGTCGAATATTTTGTAACCAATTTGATTGAGCGCTGTTGCTTACCTGTATAGTTTTCTGGAAAGTAATAGTCAGTGAGGTCTGGGATCGATCGATCACAACACGACAGAGATGTGGGTGGAGATTAACTAAAGATGGGCGGGGCATACCTAAAACTGGAAGGGTAAATTAGTGCGTAGTCATTATCAATGAAAACAACAGTTTATATTAAGGCCATTACACACCTCGATTGGGTCTTGGCTATAACACGCATCTCAAGCTAGCGTTTGAATTGCACACACCTCCACCCTCCCCCGCGTTGTACGGTTGCCGTCCCTTTGAAAATAAATTACCAATGTATGCCGGTGCTGACAAAGACACCAGCTGCATTCAGCAATAATGTTTTCCAAAAAATTATCAATACACGATTGAATAACGCTGTCTATAGCGGTCACACACAGGGACCATGATTAAAGCGTGCTCAGGAAAGAAAGACCAATGATTACTTACTGAGACTAATTTCCAATGGTAATGGCCTTTGGGACCACAACATGGCGATCGCTTAAAACGGGTGGTCTTACGACCACCCGTTTTAAGCGATCGCCATTTTGTGGTCCCGAAAGTTTATCGTGTTTATATACGGGGTTAACTGTATATATATATATATATATATATATTTGATATACAGATGTAAAAACCGTGTTACCGCGTTCTAATGATAAGCAGCTGTTTTCATATTGCGCAAATCGATAGGTTTATATTAATTTGTTTGCTGGGAAACTTGATCTCTGGCGAGTATGTCAATCTTCGTCGATCTCTTAGTAACCTCTGGAAGATAATTATTGTAATATGTTTCCTTACTAAAAAGATATGTATTCAGCAGCTTGGCTACATGCAACGTTGCATCCGAATCGCTCTCTCTCTCTCTCTCTTCTCTCTCTCTCTCTCTCTCTCTCTCTCTCTCTCTCTCTCTCTCTCTCTGTCGCGCAGTCTCTCTCTCTCTCTCTCTCTCTCTCTCTCTCTCTCTCTCGGACTCTCTTTCACTCACTCTCTCGATCCCTCCCTTTCTCCACCCCTGCCTCCCTCCTTGCAGTCCTTTTCTCTCTCAATCTCCCTTGCCCCCCCCCCCCCCACCACCACCACCCACCCCACCTTCTTATCGCCCTGCATTTCCCTCTCCCCGTCCTCCTCCATCACTCCTTCCCTCCCCCCTCTCTCTCTCGCCCTCTCTCTCCCCCACTCCCTCACCCCTCCTCCCTACCCCTCTATCTCCCTCCCTACCGCTCTCGCTCCCCACGCCATCTATCCCGCTCTCAATCTCCCCTCCCTATCCCCCACCTCTATCTCTCCACCAACCCCTCTCCATCTCCCCCCAGCCTCCCACCCCCTCGCTCTCTCTCTGTCTATATCCCTCCCGCCCGCCCCCTCCATCCCTCCCTCTCCCTCACTTCCCTCCCGCTCTTCATTCCCCCTTCCACTCTCTCTCTCAGCCTCTTTCTGTCCCTCTGCGTTGCTGTCTCTGTCTCCCTCCCTCAATCCGCCCAACCCTCCACCTCTCTTCCCTTCCGCCCACCATCGCCCCTCTCTCTTTCTCTCCTACTCAGAGATCTCGCTCTCTCATCCCCACCCCATCCCCATCCCCTTCGCTATCTCCCTCTCCCAGTATCAACATATGCTAACCCTGTAGTTCATCTATTCAGAGCACAGGTCGTCAGCATGCACTTAGCACAGATATACATAACCGATAAATGGCCTTCAGGATTCTTAATGCGATTGTTTCTCTTGGATATCAAGAAACATCTAAAGACAAGGGTACACGATCGCTAATACATTTCCAATGATATTGATTAGCATTTACGGAAATACATATCAAACAACGCTTAGTGCCATCACTATTATTTTTGGTACTCCGCGTACAGTCTGACCCCGGCATTTATCGATCAGATTGTCCTATGCCAGGCCGGGTGATGTCTGCTACGGAGGCAAGACATACCTAGGAAACAATAAGAATTCTTTAAGAACATATACGGATGATAATACGTTAGATGTTTGTTTTGATAGTTGATCAGAATATATGCGATAAATCGATATTTCACCTCGCGTTCCTTTCTTTGTCTTCGTCATTGGCGAAGACAAACGAACGCGTTGTGAAATATGGGTTTTATCATCATTGAGAAAATAGCGATAGAATGTATGCTCTTGGTCCGTCCACACTGTATCCTGCTGGGGGGGGGGGGGTGGGGGGGAGAGGGCCATTATACGCACATGCGCGCCACAATAACCCAGTATCAGCATGTAGATAAATATAAGTTATTCCTGTGGTAAATTTTCAAAAATAGTCTTCTCTTTGCCTGCCAATGGACATTCGTCAAGGCCACTGTAGATGAGTAAATTTTATCAAGATAATCTAAATATGCGCCTATTGAATGTCTATTTGCAGGCCAAGAGAAGACCATTTTTGAAAATTTACCACTGGAATGACTGGCTCAGTTATCGAGCCAGTTATTCCAGTGGTAAATTTCCAAAAATAGTTTTCTCATGACCTGCAAATAGACATTCATCAAGGCGACTGCAGGGTCCGGTCTTGACCGTCTTCGTCATGAGAGGAGTAAAATCGTACACAGGCTAGTTCCTACCTTTTCAATAACTTCCCATTTTTGGTTTCTTGGGTGAAATGCCTTAAAGTTTGTCTTTAGTGATGGGATAAGCGTGATTGTAAACAACAAATACCCGTTAACAAACAATCTCATCTTTTTAAAGTTTATTTTGTTATTTTACCAGAAAACATAAAAAAACCAAAGTACATTAATTTCTGTACAATCTTTTTAGTAATGTATAAAGAATTCATCATACGCCCATCGCGCATTCTCATGCGCGGAAACAGTACCACGTGACACATCCATAACACTTACCTTCCATAATCTCGTACATATGTTTCAAGGATCGAGATTAATACACACGATTTTACATCAAAAGTCGGTAGTTACCGACGTGGGATTTCTATTGCAATCGTTCAATAGCTATCTATAACCGTAACACGAAGTCCAGACAAAAAACATTCATTTGTTCTTTCTTTCTTTCTTTCTTTCTTTCTTTCATTCAATCAATCATTCATTCATTCATTCATTCATTCATTCATTCATTCATTCATTCATTCATTCATCTACGCGTAGTAAATTTCGCTCGACATAATAAAACTCATACACATCGCGCATCGATTCGAGTCGATATTTCGCTGACTGGTGGCGGTTCTTGGCCGTCTCTCATACGTCTACGCTTACAACTTCACTACACCCGGCGACTTTCGCCAGTAATACGTGTGTACGTGTGATGTTACGGGTGTGCGTGTGTGAAGTTTTTGTTCGCCTCGGTTCTTCTATACACACGCATAGGCTACCCGGGGTTAGTTTTGATTAAAAGAGTTTCCATCTAGGTAGCCGGCTCATCCGTAAACGTGTCCACATTCGTTATTTCCGTTCTTTCTGTTCTAATTAAATACTCAAGTTTGTATAGTGCTACGCGAGTGAGTTTATACCACACAAATGTGGATATATTCATACCGGACCATGAGATGAAGGAGACCGACGTGTGGAATTTTAATTATTACTTTCAATATTCATGTTGAATAATTACGGTTTCTTATTTGGAGGGCAACTTAATTCGTATGCATTTAAAAACTTGTTTGATTATTAAATTAACACGTTAGGCATGACTCTCAAACTTGTTCAATTTCAAATTGATTTAATTTTCTCGTACATCATACCCATTTGCAGACTAATATACAAATATTTTTTAAATTTTACCACTGGAATGACTGGCTCGGTTATCGAGCCAGTCATTCCAGTGGTAAATTTTAAAAACAGTCTTCTATTTTATCTGCAAATTGACGTTTCTAAAGACTACTACAGAAGCAGTCTTTTCGGGCAACTTGAGTACTTTAGCGTTATTAATGTTTGAAACAAGTTACAAAACTATTTCTATCTTGTTTCGAAAATGTGAACATATTTAGCGATGTAAGCATTCTAAGAATGTGCTCAACTCATGCTGTTATATAGCTACTAACTGTCACTCATGTGCCTGGCGTCATAATTAATGGACATTCCCAGTTTATCGATCCATCATATGACGTCATAATCAACTACGTGTAGGATGACGTCATAATCAATGGCGTCACAAATGGCGTAGATAAGTATGTCACGAACGCATAATTGGCGACGGACTAAGTGTTGTTGCACGAATTTGTATGTCTTTACTATTTAATAATTATGCTGTTGAATATTTTGAAACTAATTTCACTGGGCACTGTTGCTGCCTTTAGCCTTTGGCAGCAACAGCACCCAGTCGAATTAGTTTCAAAATATTCAACGGCTTACAGCGCTTACCTGTAGGCCTATAGTTCTCTTGAAATTGAGATTCAAAGAGCATAGGGATCGGTCGATCCCAGCACGAGCGAGCTGTGGGCGGAGCTTAGCTGGCGATGGGCGGGTCATAGCTAAACAGTAGAAAGGTCCATTACGTAACTCGTTGGCTGACGGCGCGACCCAAATGATGAATGTTCTTCCTGAAACTGGAAAAACGTCGTCGCCAAAGTATACGAATAAATTGATAATTTAATAAACATTCTGTTGAATATTTTGAAATTGAGAATCTGGAGATTCAGGTTTCTTAGTTATAAATCGGTTCTAATACACGTAAAATGTTAGCTGAGACGCTTAGCTAGACATGGGCGCGGTATAGCTAGACACGGATCGCTTCGTTAGCTTTAGAGCGTGTCTTTAATGGTATGAATGGACTATTCCAGTTTTAGCTATCCCCCGCCCATCTCTATCTAAGCTCCACCCACACCTCGCTCGTGTTGGGATCGATCGCTCTCTGAACTATCAATTTCCAGAAAACTATACCGTTAAGCTGTTGAATTTTTTGAAACTAATTTGACTGGGTGCTAGGCAGCAACAGCGCCATGTCAAGTTAGTTTCACAATATTCAACAGCATGTTTCTTAAATAGCAAAAACATACAATTCGTACAACGTGTCTGACTAGTAAGCGTTAAAGACGGGCTTAATCGAATCACTCATGACGTCATGATTATGACGTCAGCATACACGTCGCGTAGTTGATTATGACGTCATATGATTGAGTGAGGAAATGGATTCATAAATTGATAATGATGTTGATAATGATGTTGATTATTAATAATAGTCTTATGTAGGCCAAACAGCAATATTTAGACACGTAAATATTGTATTCGTTTTTCTCCTTGTGCCACGCCACGTTGTGGCTTGGGTGTAAATAAATAAATAAAAATGAAAATGAAATGAATTATGTAATATTTGTGTAATTATTATTATTTTTAGAATTATTTAAATTTTCAAATTCTAGTTCTGACTTCACCACACACTCGTTTGTGTGTGAACAAGAATAGTGTTACATTTGAAAACTATGCTGCTGGAAGTTGTTGCTATCAACTACAGGAATTATTTTCAGCAGCGGTTTTATTTCAAATTGAAATTCGGGTAAAATGTTGGTATTTATTTTTACTTTCAAAAAAAGTTTCAGGATGTGATATATTTTCTGTGCATCGAAGCATTGCATCTTCATCATACCTGCCAACTGATTAATGCGTCAGATAAATTTCAAAAATAATTAGACCTAGTTTGTATTGCATAAACGTGCTGTGTAAACAAGGGCCAACGTTCGAAGAGTATTACAAGTATTAAAGGAATTATCTCGAAGTTTAAAGCGTTGTATTTTCTGAAATATACATTCAGAGAAGGTTTGGATGCGTAATTGATTGAGCTGAATTATTTACATATAATATGTACACAAGGGATATATAACTGTGGCACCTTACATACGGGTTCGTGAGCGCGTGGACGTGTGGAAAATACGTACTGAGACGGTATGGATGCACCTACGTACGTTAGTTAGTAAGTGATAAAGCGCAGGTACTTATACGTTCGCGTACGCGGGACACACGGACGCACAGACGTCTGAGTTGATACATCTTGGGGCGGGTATGAGCTTTGATGGCGTGTGTCGGGTCCCTGTCTAGCAGCTCACATTCGCGGTACGAAATGATATATCTGTTTATAACACAGCATTAAATAGCAATAGTAAATCGGATATGGGATCAATAAATTAATTTCTGACAAAGAGACGGACATTCAACGTGTTGTCCAGACGGTGGGTGACGTGGTTGATAAAGCTGGACATCTCAACGTACACGCAAACCTGTCTATTACGGACACTTTATGAGACATCTAAAAATCTGGTCACCAATGATATGTGGTCGCTCAATACAGGTCATTAGGTACCGTACATTAATTTGGGGGCCAAATGACGGTGTTTCTTTAAAACGTATGGTCTTACGACCAAACGTCTTAAAGAACCACCATCATTTGACCCCAAAATACAGATGCCCGATATAGACAGGAGTTTACTGTAATCCGGAGGCTAGACATTAACGGTTACTATAAATAGACCAAAAAATTAATAATCTTTATTATATGATTTCGAAATGTGCAAAGGATTATTATTATTTATAAATATATCTCTGTAACACGTGTGCGGTGAATTAGGATTAAGTAGGTTATTATTCGCGTTTTCAAATAAGCCAGCCGTATAGGCTGCTCATTTTCAAACCGATGATTTTGAAATCTCAGTGTTGCCGTTAAGATATAGATTTCAAGAACGTTGAAAAAATGGGGAATAGTGTTTCAGTAACTAGGTACTAGCCAGAAATGACTTTTCTAGTTTATCCATCAATCATGTGACGTTATAGTCAACTACGTGACGTGTATGATGAAGTCATAATCAATGCCGCCATGAATAACGTAGATAAGTTCGTCCCGAACGTTTAATTGATGATGGGCTAAGAGTTGTTGTACGAATTGTATGTCTTTACTATTTAATAAAGCATTCTTTTTAATATTTTGAAACTAATTTGACTGGGCGCAACATCGCCCAGTCAAATTATTGACACAATATCCAACAGCTTACGTGCATAGTTTTCTGGAAATTGATAGTCAATACAAGGAGTTCAGGGATCGATCGATCCCAACACGAGCGAGGGGTGGATGGAGCGTAGCTAAAGGTGGGCGTGGCATTGATAAAACTGGCTTCTTCCATTTTAACTAGCGGTATTGATTAGGTCACTCGCCGTTTTTTGCTGTTTTTAGCTGTGACCAACCTAAATTTCTAGTTCAATAATTTGACCAAAAACCTATGGCCACTAAGCCTTTATGTAGTGTAGTTTCATAGGGCCTAGGAAGTTATAGGCTTATAGCCTAAGCCTGGTATGAGGCTGAATTTGGGTGGGCCTGGGAGTGGGTGTTACTTCGCATAGAGTGTGGGCGGTTTTGAGTTCCTCTTCAGAGGAAATTTCGAAAATTTGTTATGCTCCGCGCCCCTTGGTCCCGAGACGTCTGCGAGTTTCTAATAAAACATTTCTACACGACATGCGAGTAGTCGCCCTTTAACACCCAAGCTGGCCAACTCGGCTTCTGCCTTGAGAATGTCCATTTTTAGATCAGGAGAATAATATTTTTGAAATTTTTCCAAATGGAATTACTGTCTCGCGAACCAATCCATACATTCTAGTGATATATTTTCAAAGATATCCTCTCTTGGTCTGCAAATGAATGCTTTTCTACAGTCAAATCAGTTTCAAAATATTCAACAGCATCTTTATTATATAATAAAGACATCACATTCGTACGACAACGCGTAGCTAGGCAGCAACAGCATCCAGTCAAATTAGTTTCAAAATATTCAAATAGGCAACAACAACTCTCAGTCGAATTAGCTTCATTTCAACAAATTGTAAATGACTTTTGGGATATTGCATTTCGGGTTCAAAACGTTAGGAGACCACCACCACCATCACCACCCTGCCCCACAACCCCACCCAACCCCACTACCAATACCATCCCACCAATAGTAACCTATTTGGTATATGACTTCCATTTAGCGGCCAATTTTTTTTACAAGCCGGTGACTATGCTATAGTCTATCGATAGGTTTAACCCTTACCACTCTCATGTCAATATTTTAGCGTGTTAATAGTAAAGAAAGTCGTGTTTATTTTCCAACACTTTTGGTGGACGATGTTGCTGTCTGTGACAGCAACATCTTCCACCAAATTTGTTGAAAAATAAACACCAGTTCATTTTTAACCTTAATTTGAAATTTTTTTATTTTGACATCAGAGTGGCAAGTGTTAAACAAATTTGTTCCTGACCAAGAGGCGATCTTTTAAGAATGTACCATTGGAATGACTGTCTCGGTTTTCTGGAGCCAGCAAATTCAGTGGAGAAATAGTAGTCTCTTAGCCCTACAAATGAACATTTTTCAAGGCTGCTTCAAAAAGCCATTTTAGCCTGTTTGCGGACTATATGGTTAACTCAGCTATGCTATTTAAAGTTGATGAAAAGCTTATAACTTAACCTTCTGGTTTTGGGCAGAAAAGGTTACTTCTACTACTCTAGTAATCCGCATCAGGATAGAAATTATATCTTTTTGTAACAACCAGATTTAAAATTTAGGGGAATCGTCATAACACCAACTTGGTTTCGGATGGATCTCAAACGAGTAACTACTTTCACATACACGCCAAGTCATAGACTAGCGCCATGCTTATAAGCAAGTGTTATTTCCTAGAACGTACCAGAGTGAGGCTCTCAGCTCGGAATGGGAAGCTAAAACCGGTTAGATTATCCATCCGGGCATATAGTCCCATACCTACAATGTCGTTATCACGTCTCGTGCTCCTAGCAGTATTGTTTTCGCTACTTCCGGTGGTGTCGTCGAAACGACAACAGCTGATGATTGCCGGAATATTGCCTCAGGATAATTCCAGAATGTTCTCAATCCAGAGGGTACGACCCGCAATTGAGGTTGCCCATGACATAATCCAGAGATTGCAACTGTTACCTAGTATAGATCTTGTATTCAGGTACAAAGATTCTAAATGTTCAGGTAAAGAAGCACCTATCGCCGCCTTTGATCTGTATATGAGCGCCCCTGCTCCTATAGGATTATTCCTGGGACCGGTATGTGATTTCAGTTTGGCACCCGTGGCACGATACGCCCCATATTGGAATATATCTGTGTTAACAGCCGGTGGATTAGCTCATAATTTCGGTGAAAACAAAGCAAAACCGGACGCGGAATACCCAACGTTAACCAGAATAGGTCCTACTTTCGAAACCGTAGCAAAGGCGTTGATTTCCATTATAGGATATAACAAGTGGAAGAAAGTAAAAGTTGTGTATTTACCGAATGATAATTCTGATATAGTGCCCGGTTTCTGCTACCTTCTAGGATCCGCGATTAGTATCTTTATCAAACAGATCAAAGAGATTGATCAGGATTTCTTCCTTGTCGATCTGAGTGTGCACGACTACGAGTATGTCTTCACCGAGGAAATTAAAACAAATTTTGCAGGTAAGTTAATGGATGTAAAACGTTATATATTTACACACGCGCGTGCGCTCGCACGCACACATATACACGCGCGCGCATACGCACAAATACGCGCACGTACATTCCCACTTCCTCGCACATGTATACCACAGGGGGTCATAAGTTTGGCTGGAATGACTAATAACGCACTACTCCTACCACCATATCCCTATTATATATATATAGTAGTATAGGGATATGGTAGTAGTACTGCGTTATTAGTCATTCCAGCCAAACTTATGACCCCCTGTGATGTATACACTCAGATTTATATCGTATCAGATTTTATCACACCCCTTTAGCAAGATTTGGGTGAACGTGTGTGATACATTTCCTTTGGTGCAAAATGGCAACAAGTGCGGGATTCTACATAAGCGACTATTTCTCATTTTCAAGTTGTTTCGGGCAATTCTGGCAACCTTCTAAGTCCGCGTTCACCCTAGAGAGCTAATCCGGAATAACGCCATACTTTAGTATGGCGTTATTCCGGATTAGCTCTAGCGCGAACACGGACTTAGAATATTTTTAAAGCGATGTGTTGTGCTAGACCAAACCCATAACCGAATTTGGACGCGGTCAAGTCACAAACATGGACGCTAAAAAATGACAAACTATTAGATTGACCGAACTATTTACTACATTTGATGAATAGGCCTTTTCTAATGTCTCCAATAATGGTATACAAAGCCTTAATTGTAAATGAATATATGAATACACGAACGAAAGAACGGGCGGATGAACGAACGGACGAACGAACGAGCTAATGAACGGCGGGCATGCGAGCGGATGGACGGGCGAGCGGGCGGCGGAAGTTCGGACGGGCGTTCGGGCGGGTGGGTGGATCGGCGAACAATTCTGGTGGCCGGGCGGTCGAGAATGGCGGGCGGGTACACATAATGGTATTTATATGCAGCAGGTATTTTGACAATATTGCTGTACGCTCGAAACTATTATACTAGTTATAATTTACAATAAATATCATTTGCAACGAGTCTTTGTGTATAGAATCATATTAACTATCTCAACAATATATCATATTATTAAATGGGAATGGTTGCCATCCAATCTGTTCTAAATAATTTTAATGCGACATGGAGTTAGTAGTGATAGCAGTGGGCCACGGGCCTTTGCAGTTTATCCATCAATCATATGACGGCATAATAAATTAATGACGTGTAGGCTGAGGTCATAATCAATGACCTCATGAATGACGTAATTAAGTTCGTCACTAACGCATAAGTGATGACGGACTAAAGCGTTGTTGTACGAATTGTATGTCTTTACTATTTAATAAACATGCTGTTGAGTATTTTGAAACTAATTTGACTGGGCGCTGTTGCTGCCATTTCGCAGCTCAATCTGCTTACATTGTCGGGACAAGAGACGAGTATTCTTTTATAATTTACCACTGGAATAACTGGCTCGATTATCCTGCAAATGAACATTCACTAGGCAAAATGCCAATTTTCTCGACCGATCTTGACCATTACACCTTTGCCGTAGCGTATATTACGTAATGGAATTTATGCTTGTTTATACGATAGGCCATAACGTACGCATACGTCATAATTTATTTCAAGTATTATGATGAAGTTACCGAAGCGAGTTACATTTACATAACCGGATATTCAATTCAGAATGTCACAACTACGTGCATGATGGGACATATTTATTGTCCGTGAAACAGCGAATTGCTTAGATTGCGTGTCAGACAGAGACAGCTAAATGGGTATTCAGAGCTCCTCGGGGCTGATTTCGTTCCATTAATTAACTCATTCATACCAGCTTGACCTTTTAAAGACTACATTCCCAGAATAGGAATTTCAGTAAGCTGCTAAATATTTTGAAACTAATTCGACGGGACGCTTTTGCTGCCATAGGCAGCAACAGCTTTCAGTCAAATTAGTTTCAAATTATTCAAATATAGTATTTATTAAAACGTAAATGATTTTTGTGTTTTGGTATTTGGATTTGAAAGGGTTAATTAAATGCGCATCTAGAGTCAAGGTATTATTTAACCCTTTAACACACGTGCTAGCCAAAACAGTTTATGCAGTGGTCTTGAGAAATGTCATTTGCAGACAAAAAGAAGACCAATTTTGAAAATTTACCACTTGAATGACTGGCTTGATAACCTAGCAAGTCATTCCAGTTGTGAATTTTCAATACAATGTTCTCTTGGTCACCAAAATGGACATAAGTATATCATTATATGCCACTCTGACCAAACATGTTATTTTTATCAGATACTAACAGCAGGCCGTGTCTAGCAAAGCTAAAAATAGTATGTCATCGAGTTTATCTTCACAATACCGTGACAAAATACGGTGCGTAATTCGCCTTAACACTGATGTGGAATCATTGTACCTTGACAATCCAGGTACTGCGAATCCTACCTTAGGGACCAGTTATATATAAATCACCTCTATACAACTTATGCAATAACGCTGTAAAATGTCTGTATTATGCTTGCGCCATTATGCGATTAAATCGAAAATCGCGATTACGTTTAAAAACGTGAATTTATATGATTAAAAATTAAATAATCGAATAATCGTGAATATTTTCTATTGCATAGAATATTTCAAAACCTAACTTTCAATTACTTTTTAATGCGATCGGTCATGTAAAATTACATTTTGCTTAGAGAATCGAGCCAGGCATTCCAGTGATACATTTTCAAAAATAGTCTTCTCTTGCCCTGCAAATGGACTATACTTAACACCATTGCAATTTTCGTCATTAATATTCTTTTGTTGTTATGGCTTGGTAATTTGTGCTCAAGCTGATTAATCGAGTAATCACGATTATTTTTTAATACTCGATCGCGATCACTCAAGGCAATAATCGCGCAAGCCTAGACTGTATCAATCCGGATACAGAATTACGTAATGCATACATATCATATCCCGTCATGCATATGTCTATGGACTTCTGGTAATGGTAAATCTTTAATTGCAAACTAGAATGACGATTACTTAATCCATTTTGCTCGTGTATTCGTTTATCTGCCCTCGATTATCATTCGAGCACATTAACGTTTGATTGATTACCCAACTACGTATTATCCACTCTCCCCGTCGCTTTCTTTCTTTCTCTCTCTCGCTCTCTCTCTCTCTCTCCTCTCTCTCTCTCTCTCTCTCTCTCTGTCGCTCTCTCTCTCTCTCTCTCTCTCTCTCTCTCACACAGGCAGCAACAGCTTCCAGTCAAATTAATTTCAAAATATTGAACAGCCGGAGCTTGGTTAGAAATGGATGCGTCGTATCAAGAAACGTTTTTTATTACTAGCCATGGCTTAGGAGATTTAATGATGCTCTTTCAAGCATAAGTGTCGCTCCTGAGAAACACTCGGAAACCTATTGAATGTATATTGCGTATCAGTCATTAAAAGCACCAAACATCGACCATCGCTTACAGGAAGCGAATCCTTGCATAGGAAATGGAAACTCTCGCGACTGATCTGTCACTAGTCCCCTGTATCCGGAAAACTAAAGGCATAGTAATTGCGTCACATAAACCCCCGCATATAAGTTCAGGATCAATAAAGAGAAGCGGAATTAATTAAATATATTATTAGCGTCGTCGAAATTAACCCTTTTAATCTTTAGAGACCGGAAACCACAAATTCATTATGGTGTAGGGAATATTTGTTTGAATATTTTGAAATTAATTTGACTAGGAGCTGTTGCTGCCTAAGGCGGCAACAGGTTCCAGTCAAATTATTTTCAAAATATTCAAGAGCTGTCCTGTGTGCTGATTGATAATGACTTTCTGGAAACCCAAACGTATGTTCACTTGGTTGAGAAAGGCTTTTTGGAGACCAAATATAAGCCCATTCTTAGCTAGAAATAGCAATGTGCGAATTTTTGCTCAGTTGACTTGTCTATCCGCTGAACGTTATCTATCACTTGCAGTTTGTTAGTCCGTCTGTCAATCTGTCTGTCCGTATGTACGTTGTCCACTAGCATGTTATTTATTAAACGCTTTGGCATCTTTTGAACAGTTTATATCAAATCTGATGGAGATGATCGTGTACCGATAAGCAATGCTTCTCATGAGGAGCCTTTTGAGGGTCTATGCCCCCAAAATCTAACTCGGGACGCCCAAAAGTTGTGGCAGTGGGCCCCGTAAAACCCCTGAAAATCTTGTGTGATTATTAAATACGAATTAGTTTTACATGTTTTTGCAAAAATATACCAACAAATTATCGCATTGGATCACCATAATCGATAGCTGTGAGCACATGGTACTCTCCAATTTTAGCAAAGATTAGGAAAAATTGCATGGGAATCACAAAATTTCATTCTGGAATCCACAGATTTCAGGTTAGGACCATAGCTTTCAAGTGGGTGCCCCCATAGTTCAGGTTGGGATCCCAATATTTCAGGTTGGGGCCCCAAAATTTCTAGGTTTGGGGTCACCGGGAGCTCCAAAATTTAGATGCCATGAGAAACACCGCTCGTAAGGTAGCAAATGGAGATATGTTATAGTTTGATGTCTCGTCATATTTAGTCATATTGGTGAGTGGGTAACTTTAGACAGAGGCTTACGCTGCTATCCATTTAAGAACTGTGGTAGTCTTTCATAGTTTCTGGTAAATATATGCAAAGGTTAATGGGGGAATCAAGTTTTAGTTATGCCTCGCCCATATTTAGCT
>CM067363.1:27772210-27847210 GCA_034401795.1 Chaetoderma sp. LZ-2023a | reverse complement strand
AAACCGGCCCATGTAGTTGTTTTGGGGAAATGTCTATGTGCAGGGCAAGAGAAAACTATTTTTGAAAAATCACCACTGAAATGGCTGGCTCGATAACCGAGCCAGCCATTCTAGTCGTAAATTTTCAAAAATAGAATTCTCTTGACCTACAAATGGACATTAAAAACGTTAAAATTTAAAATATTTTGAACAAATTTAGTCATTAAAAGGGTTAAGCTATGAATATAGATGGGCATTCATACCTGATGTGTTATTTGAATCTACGCTATTTGAAACCACACTTGTTAATATCTTTGTGGTAGTATAATGCTCAGCTCCAATTTAAAATTTAAAACTGATGCTTATTTACTTCTTTTCAAATAATGCCGAATTTTCCATGTTTATCAGCCGTTTGTGCTGAAGCATTTCCGATAGGTATGGTACGGATTGCCTAAATACTAGGACAATAAAGCACTATATTATCACATATCATGGAGAAATCCGAGTCTAACTCGGCCCTTTAGATGATGACCATGGAGATTCACCATGAGTAAAGGAGGAAGTGAGGGTTCGCTGAGAGAGGATGAGAGGGATGGAGCGAGAGGGGTGCGAGAAAATGAGAGAGGGAGAGTCATGGATGGAAGGAGGAAGGGTCTCGGGTGGAAGGCGATCAGAGAGAGGGAGGTGGAAGGTGGATGAAGGGGAGGAGGGAAAGAGAGGGGGTGAGATGGAGAGATGGAGGGAGGGAGGGAGGGGGAGGGAGGGAGGGAGGGAGGATGGAGGGACGGAAGGAGAGAGAGAGGGAGGGAGGGAGGGGGAGGGAGCGAGAGAGCGGGAGAGAGCGAGAGAGAGAGAGAGTGAGAGCATTACACATTTTAGTAATTTCATTCTGATTGCCTAACACTAACACTAACTCTTGGCTGAAACGTTTTCTGGGAACCCATACGTATTTTGAGGCGCACCATTATTGTATCAGTCCAAACAGTGAACAACTATATATCTATATCACACAATATCATAACAGATTCACACCTGAATGATAATTATACATGTTTATATCCGTGTATTGACTTGTCGATTTCCATAATTACTTTTTCTTCGTACCTATTTATGACTCGACTATGTCAACGAAGATATAATTGTATGCATATTTATTAAATTACCCGGCTCTTCGGTAGATGGGAATCGATGTTTAAAGATTATATTTAGCTTTGACTCGCGGCATATATATGGTCTATAAATACTGATTAGCTGAAATCGTCGGCGTTGTTTGGTTATGTGGGACCAATATCCGTGATGGGCTCTTTAGAAAACGAAAGATTGTGTTTCTTTAAGACCATTTTTCGACAAAAAATGAAAGGTATGTTTTTGTAAGTTCCAGTAGTAAATTTTCAAAAAAGTGTAAAAATGGACATTGACTGAAGAAAAAGTTAAATTTTCTAGAAATATCCTAACCATTAGAGAGTTTAAATAATTGAAGGTATTCAGTGTAACTACGCCCCGTCCATCTCTAGCTATGTCCACCCACGCTTTGCCCGTGTTGGGATCAATCGACCCCTGTGCACTCTGAATCTCAATTTCTAGAAAACTATACACGTAATTTTGAAACTAATTTGACTGGTTGCTTTTGCTGCCTATGGCAGCAACAGTGCTAAGTTAAATTAGTTTCAAAATATTCACCAGCATGGCCATTAAATAGTAAAGAATACAATTCGTACAACAACTCTTTAGTCCATCGTCAATTAAGCGTTCGTGAAGAACTTAGCTGCGACATTTATAGCGTCATTGATTATGACGCCATCCTACACGTCACGTAGTTGATTCTGACGTCATATGATTGATGCATAAGCTGGAATGATCCATTGATATACGTAGCAGCCTGAGGGTCCCGAGGCTGTTGACACAAGAGGGGCTAAAATCTCCATCATGTCGTCCTCAAAATTTTATTTCCATCAGTAATTGGCATGTCTTTAGTGATTACTGCTGGTATTTTCGCACATTGGTCTTTATAGACAGTCATCGTTGTATTTATAATGTCCAGAAGATTGGATTGACTTAAAGGCCTTATGTTACGGACCATAGCTGATTGGATGATGGGGAGATTCGTGCTGGTCACTCGGGTTCAATTACCAACTCTGTCCACAGTACTAATTACAAACGGGATTACAATAATTGCTATGGGAATACTTAGAATCGACGGTGAATGTGCATGTGTTTGCGCGTGTGCGTGCGTGCGTGCACGTTTTCGCGGCTCGTTCTTCGTGTGCTAAGCATGCGCGTATGTGTGCATGTGTGGTCATCTGTTCGTCTATGAGCATGCGTTTGCTATTGTTTCTCCTTTTCGGATGATTTGACCATAGCTTATTGGACCACAATTGCTGTGTACAGATCGGATACTGCCACTCACAGAGAGACGGAGAGACAGACACACATACAGAGTGACGGACGGGCGGACGGATGGACGGACGGCAAGACAGATGGATGGGCGGACGGACGGACGAACAGACAGACAGACATACAGAGCGACAGGCTGGCAGACAGGCTGGCAGAAAGACAGTCGCACAGTAAGCTAATTGCCATCTATCAACAATACTAATAATTTATCATCACTGCCGTGTCCTAGTTAGAATCTAAACCCTTTAGTTCGTTCAAGAAAATCAAAATATTTCCTCATTGAATGTCCACTTGCAGGCCAAGAAGAGACTACCTTTTAAAATTAACCACTGGAATGACTGGGCCGCTTACCGAGCCAGTCATTCCAGGGGTAAATTTCCAAAAATACTATTCACTTGGTTTACAATTGGACAATCATCAAGACCAATACAGAGGACTGTTTTTTGCTGGCTTCGCTATGGAGTGTTTAGTATTAAACTTTCACAGATGGTTTAGTGACAGAAGCACTGTGGTGAATCTCCGCAATCTGGTGGTTGGGCAAAAAACTAATTAGGAGTAGCTGACAAGTTTCGGAGTCCGTGGCACTGCAGTCGCCAGCACTAATGATGAGCGATACTTTTAGCAACACTAAGGGACAATAGACTTGTCATATTCATAGATGGGGTGTGCTGCGGTTTGGAATACCTCACACATTTCAGAGTATGTCGCGTTGGAGTTCTCAGCACTACAGGTCAGCGAAATTATTAGCAACACAAATGGCCAAATTAAGTTGTCAATTTCACAGATGAGATGCGTTGTGGTTCTACACGCGATCAGGAATGCCAGGAATGGTGAGATAAATGCAGCCATGTATGCGCTCACTAGATTGAATTATCCCACTGAACGAAGAAGCATACACGGTCTCTAACAGACCAATGTGATTAATTTTGCTTGGCATTGCAACTATTAGGGAACCCAAAAAGAAAGACTTACAGTCTCGTATTTAGAATGTATCGACAAAATAGTTAGACCAGCTTCCACGAGTCCATAATGACAGCATTAGTCAAATATATGGGAACGTCTCTAAAGCGAACCATTACGGATGACGTATTTGTTCGGGATCGGTCGGTTTATAGAGATTAAATTTCTATGTAAGAACTGAAATCGGACTAAGAAATGTGTTCAGATTAGCTAGGTCATTGGTTTAAGAAGGGCTCGCTTTAGGGAGGTTTACAGTAGCCACGCCAAACCTGGTCGTTATTTTCAGATTCAGAACAGATGAGAAATGTGAAATGCTCCACAAATTTAATATAATGATATTTAGCCATTTGACATCATCCGCTTTGTAGGTATATAGGTGTATGTATAGGTCATGGTTTTATAGTCTGCTTCGACTTGCGCGCTCAGCGGACTTTACAACTTTACCCCCTGTGTAGTGGGCCTTTTTCATTCCTGCACAACCTCATCTCTCTTTGGGAGCATACAACCAGACTACGGCTGTGCGCTCGAAGGCTTTTTTGCCAACATTCCGACACTACCCTCGCAGGTATCTATTTTACACACATGTGTACTGGAACAACGCGAAGTGAAGTGCCATGCTTAGGGACAAAACGCGGCAGCACGGGCGGGAATCGATCTGGTGACATTCGAGTCAGGAACTCGACTTCCTAACCACTCGGCCACTGAATCTCGAGAAACATTAGATGACTGTTTTGACCCAGAGAAATTTGCGAAGGCAAGTAACCTATTGACCATGTGAAGGATCTGCATGGCACGGTTTGGCTCTTGGACATACTTATACTGACTGCTCACACTGCTCTGATAAGTCAGGCTTCTGGCCGATGCTGGAACAATACCGAGCCCGGTATTGGCCCAGTATCGGCCCAGTAACCCGCGCTACCAGGGTGATCTTTGATGAAGTAATCAATAGAGACAAAATGACAAATTATAATAATACACACCATCAAATGCAATAATGTGATACCCATATTTATCATTTCTATATATTCTTACCTTTGATCAATCTAATTCATATTTCATAGAGAGAGCATTGAACACTTTGAATCAATAACGACATCAAGGAGCCGGTGATAATGGTAATTAATATTGACAGCTATATAAATACATGGGCAAATAAATCGAATCTAGAAATGGCAACAGACATAATGTACACATGTTTTGTACGAGGACACATACGAGGAATAATAAAAAAGCAGAGGTAAATACGAGTGACATCTACGGAGAAAGTGAAATCTGATCGATTTATCGCCTTTTGTTTGAAATGATTCTCATTGCAGTGCCGTTATGTTTGTTATCGTTGTTTTCAATACAGCGACAAAGTCAATATCGTTATTATTGTCTTTTACTTGAGCCGTTTCCAGTATCCATTCACGAGAATAGAAGGATCCGTCACTGAAGGATCAGACGCCGTGAACAATATATGGCATTTGTTAGCTGACTTATGACGCAGATCCGACACGAAAGTGCCAAAGGACCGACAGTATAAGCGTCTGAATCATATGTTGTTTCTGAATTTATAATTTTGATAAACATTCTTTTGAATATCTTCAAACTAATTTGACTGGCAGCTGTTGCTTTCGTGGGTCTTCATGTGGATTAAAAATATTGCTTCAGAGACTTGCGATGTGAGATTAATCTGTATTTTTCCGCGCATTGGCGTGCAATGGAGGGGTCAATTTCTGTCTAGGCTCCACCCATTGCTAGCAAAGATCTGCCCATTTAGCATGTGTGTTGGAGTTAATTAAAAACTTTGAAGCATGCATTTCTAGAATAAAAATTTCAAGAGAGCTATACAGGTAACCACTTGGATATTTTGAAAATGATATGACCTGCCTATGACAGCGACAGCGCCTAGTCAAATTAGTTTCAAAATATTCACCAACATATTTATTACGTTGTAAATTCATCAAAGACATACAATCTTCTCCTGTAAGGAAACAAAGTAAGCCAAGAATAACATAATATTCTGTTGCATAAAAATTTTCTGGCAATGAGTTTTAGTATCAGCTGTTCTCAGTCATTAGCTAAGCATCTACAAGGAGTCACACCAATGGGCAACGATACAGAGATGTCAAATGTAGACAACTGACACTTTATAGATGAAACAAACCACAAAAAAACCTGATTGGCATGTGTCATTCTGTAGCCTAATGACTAGTTTCTCTGCGCTGCTTGAATCAATTATGTATTCACATCACATACTGTAGTAAAATTAAACTCGGCACATGTAATTCGGTTCATTACCCGGGTACAGGTGCCCTTATTCACTTTATTTTAGAATTCATTTGAACAGACACATGCCCTTTAAAGCAATTAACAGATCCATTTCTAGCTACGTTCCGCCCGCTTTATGCGAGCGCTAGAATCGATTTGAAACTTTGAAACCTGAATTCCCAGAAACTAAATTTCAAGGTGAATATTTAAAACTTGCATGCAGCAATTTTAATTTCAATGGATTATAACAATAAAAACAGTTCCCCATAAAATTGGATTCTAAATACTCAACAAAATGTTAATTAAATTGCAAATTTCTCCATGACATACAATTCGTACACGTTAGTGAACCTGTGACGTATTTCATTATGATATCATACACTTGAGTGACAGATCGGGTCTCTCAATGAACCGTTCTAATTTAGCCAACAATCGCATAACATCGTAATCAACTACGTAATGTGTATGAAGACGCCGTGATTAATGACGTCATGAAGGACGTAGATTAGTTCATCATGAACGCTTAATTGATAAGCAACTAAGCATTGTTATACGACTTGTATATGTTTACGCTTTCATAAATATTCTGTTGAATATTTTGAAATTAATTTGACATGGCGCTGTTGCAGCCATAGACAGCAACAGCACCTAGTCAAATTAGTTTCAAAATATTCAACAGCTTACCTGTATAGTTTTCTGCAAATTGGTAGTCAGGGAGTCCAGGGATCGACCGAGCCCAACACAAGCTAAGTGTGGTTGGAGCTTAGCTAGGGATGGGCGGGGCATACCTAAAATTTTATTCCTCCATTTCGTCGGGATAGCAATACGGCATTCAGATGTATTCTATTACTGCGCTCTCTCAGGATAAATCAATGCAAAGAAGCTCAGAGCATTTCCAGCACACACTTTTCAAATTAGATTCGTTAATGAATATTACGAAAACCCCTATGCAAATCTGAATGCCATATATGGAAATTAAGTTACACCCCGAAGTGTAAATTTGACTTAGGACCTACGTTCAAATTTGCAAATACTCAGCCAAAGGGTATCTCAATCACCCTTTCAGAAAGGTACCCACTGTGCAATTTACCGCCGCAGTAATGAAAATTGTTCCATTTACATCTAATTTTGCCCCGAAGCAAGTCAGAATTGAAGAGTTCATGTGTTAAATGAGATATGGTCATCAATGAGATTTAGCCATTGGTTGTAGTGAAATCGGTAGCAAATGTCTGAAATCCGAATGATACATTGTCCTTAATGGTTTCGCCAGCGCAGTGCACACAATTGATTACCGAGCATGCTGTCGACTTCAGCTTTCTTCGCTCTCCCACAAAAAGTGTCTGCCATACGTGCTATTAAGAATAAATGGATGCATTGGAAATGTAAATGCGAGTATTTCACGTGTCAGCGTATTGGGCTTTGGCAGATTGATGACATTTTATGTCCCACAGAGGTCCACCTCTACATTCACCATCTTCTCCAAAATGAGGGTTACTTTGTATGGATTCTAATTTAGATACTCTAATAAAATTAGCCAATGTGGCTGCTGATGGGTGGAGTAGCGTGTGTTTGTCCGTGCTGCATGTATGCATGTGTGCACGTGTTATTTCCAGTTTGAGTGTATTCTTTTGCTCATTTCTGCGTGCATATGCCTGCTCGTGCATTCATTCCGCTTTGTATATACCTGTTTATGTATTGGTCCATATGCAGTGTGTTTCATGATGCACTAGAGTATGAATTAATGCCTAACCAGTTTTATGATATTAGCAGTCGTCTATTAGTAATAATTAAGTTATTAACCTTATTCTATGCATGGAAACTGTCCCCGAAGAGCCTATGGAATCTAATCTATGTGTGGTTACGCTGAAAATAATATGCTTTATTGGCAGCCTGCTGTAAATTCTTTATAGTTCGTGTGTAATTACGACGGAAAACGTGTGTGTGTACATCCTTAATGGGAATTAGTCATGTTTCAAGGATCTGCTAAGTATATAACAATTCTAGGAATATATTTTTGAAGACGTGTGATTGAACTAGAATAATAGTAGCTCATGGTATTTGGCATTATTTGTTGGGGAATTCCAGGAAACCTATTTTTCAACGAGCTAAATAGGAAATCTGTTTTATAAATTCGTAGCAACAATCGTCGGATAAATTACTTAATATGTAATCAGTCGTTTAACGTGTAATATGTCAAGAGCATCTCACTCATTATACAGAATACAAGGGATTACTATAATTATGTGTTTGGTTATCATTGGGCTTGTTTAATCCGCACATTCGTAGTAGATCTGAAACAGTTTTTTTATATAGTGTGTATTATATTTATCTGGATAATTAATTTTTATTCTGTAATTATTCATTATTTTATTGTTTATTGTTTATATCTTTTATTGATGCTATCGATATAAAATCAATAACAATGGCAGTTCATTGACCTGTTAATCTATCCGATGTTTGGCCAAAATGTCCATTTGAAAAGAAGAATGATGCCAATTGTTAAATTGCACATACAAATCAGATAAGTAAGAGACTGTGTCTACATTGGAGAGTGGACCCTCTCACTTCAGTAACAAGATTGGCATATTATAAGCTTCACTTGTGGCCCAAACACATTGGTAATAATCTTATATCTTTTTAAAAAATTCGCTTTGAATTCTGGTTCGAAGGTGCATCAATATCATAACACATGCGAGGGTGTAAGCTGATACACTCAGATTGGCTTTCTTCCTTTGAGAAGTTAGTTATGCTTCATTGGAATACAATTCTTGAAAATATACCATGAGTGAGATGCTACATATTAAACGGCATTGCCATCTATCCCCTCTTGTGGCAACTTATATATATATATATATATATATATATATATATATATATATATATATATATATATATATATATATATATATATATATATATATATATATATATATATATATATATATATATATATATATATATATATATATATATATATATATATATATATATATATATATATATATATATATATATATATATATATATATATATATATATATATATATATATATGTATTAGCACGTCGGACAATAATGCTTCTGCATTGGTCTTAAAGAATGTTCATTTTTGGGCTAAGGCTAAAATATTTTATTTATAATTTACCACTTGATTGGCTGACTCGATGACCGAGCCAGTCATTCAAGTGGCAAATTGTCTAAAGATTCGATTTTCCAAATGAATTTGGAATTTCTTGTCCACGAAGACTGTAATCTTCAAGCCGGCCAAAACGGCATCTGAGAAACATTATTTTGCAGGCGAACAGAAAGGTATGTATATAAATGTCATTTGTAAATTTACAAATATAAATTGTCTTCTATTGGCCAGCAAATGGAGCGAAATTTTTTATTTCCTTGAACCATCTTAACTAGTAAATGATTAATATACTTAATTAGCATATTGTGTGGTGCAGTTGATGACGATGCATTTGTATTAACATGAGTTAACAGAAAGGAGAATGAGGGCAATTCATAAATCATATGATTTTTTCCTAATAATGAAATATTCGAAATAAATGGGCCGCGACCAAGCCAACCAAACATGATTATGAAGGTTTTCATCAAATTTGGCTTGATATGTGTTAAATAGGTCGAGCTAATGTGCTTGTTATCGAGAGGACGGACACAGCCAGTAAATAGGTTATGTCAAATATAATGTCCTGGTATAAATCATATATGCACGACGCTAGGATAAACAGAGGACGTGTTGGCTTAACTCAGCGATAGATTATGTCACCAACAAGGAAATGCACTTTCCTAGAAACAAATAGTAATAATAATAATAATAATAATAATAATAATAATAATAATAATAATAATAATAATTTATTCCACAATAGGCCATCGGCCCTTGAGTGTAAACATAATTTACAATAGTGTGGCGGACAGTATATAAGGCATATATAAATATTTATGGTGTACATTTTATAGAAACATATATATCATGCATTCATTATCATCGCTAATATTGTCATCAATATTTATGCTGTATTTTCCCTATTTCAATATGTCTTCATCGTCATTTACTATCCTCTATCACACTCTCAATTGTCAGGATCATCTTTGATTTCCTTGGTGTTTTTACTTCTTATCTTGTTTCTTTTGTTTGTTTGTTTTTCTTGTCATAAAAAACGAAGAGAGTTCTGTCTTATACAATGAGATTCCAAGCCCCTTTCCATCACCCATAAAATTACCATTCAAACTGCATGCGGGCGACACACATGCCATGAGCAACCCAAATAGACATGCCCAAACCAATAAGATCATTCACACCGCACCGCTCGTAAGCGGTGTGAATGGTCGCACTGGCCCGTGCATGCCTAAAGAGATGTACTCATTTCACATGTCACCCGCAAGCAACCTGAATATCCCTTAATTTTCACAATATCACCCTCCTCGTTTCGTGGTACGAAAGGTAGCGAAAGGGAAACAAGGCGTGAGGCTTGGTTTCTGAAATATCATATTTGTTTCCACCATCATCGCCAGCGTGTAATTATTGTTATCACAATCGATATCCTGAACATCAATATAAATGTGGTTGTGGTGGTGGTGGTGGTGGTGGTGGTAGTGGTAGTGGTAGTGGTAGTGGTAGTGGTGGTGGTGGTGTAGTTGTTGTTCGTCGTCTTTGTGATCATCAGATAAAATGGAGCATAGTCGGGGTACCAAGGGAAAGACCCAATTTGTCAATTAAGTGGCTGGCGTCATAATCAATTACGGCAATATTTAACTGACGTCACAACAAAGTTATTTATAATTGCGTTATGTAAATTGAAACATCTGTTACTATTGTATGAATTATATGTAGAATTTTGAGTGGTTATTGACACACGATGGGTTAACATTAACACTTTAACACTTATATCAGCCAAAAACGGCTTCTACAGTGGGCTTGAGAAATGTCAATTTGCAGACCTAGAGAAAATTATTTTTGAAAATTTACCAAAAAATAATTTTCAAAAAACAGTCTTCTCTGGGTCTGCAAATTGACATTCCTTTGAAGAAATTGAAATTTTCTTGAACAAATTCAAGGCTTAAAGGGTTAAGGTTTACTATAGACAATGCAACCCCACCCCCAACCCACCACCCCCACCCACCCCTATTAATACACAGAGCTTCCCTTGTCTAGCATTCTAGCATTACGTCTTATAAGCATATAAATAACACATCGCCCATTCTTAATGTGACATCAATATTAGGAAATTAATAAGCTTTTAGAGATTATATTCTCCATGATCGAAAATTGTTCTTCCTTATGGGACAAAATTGATCATAACCCTATGAGGAATCCATCCATCCAAGACGTTAAATTATCTGCCTTTCCGCAAATACAGACAGTCATTAAATCAGATTCCCAGGGATCTCCAGACATAACACTATTTCATGTTTCTTTAAGAATGTTGCAATAAAATACCAAAGATGAATTAATCATTGCTTTAGTTATCGTGCGACCTTGATTCTTTGAATAGATATATGCGTTGGCGAATTGCTAGCAAACATTAATACGTATGTGCGTGTGTTGAAGTTAATTTAAAACTTCGAAGCGTGCATTGGCAGAATCTAAATTCCAAGAGAATTATGCAGGTAACCTGCTGAATATTTTTAAAATTTTATGATCTGCCTATAATAGCAACAGCTCTCAGTCAAATTGGTTTCAAAATATTCACTAAAGACATACAATCGTGGCATGCGAGAAGACAAAGCGAGACAAGGATCACATAATGTTCTGTTGAATGAAACGAGTCTGGCAAAGAGTGTTAGTGTCAGATGCTCGCCGTCCTTAGCTAAACAACTAAAAGGAGTCACACAAATGGACAACAATACAGAGATGCCAAAGGTAGAAGAGGGGTTGCATCACTTTCTATAGCTAATTTCTAGATGAACCAACCAACACCGAAATCGGACAACTAACCTTGGTTGAACTGATTGCAATGTACCATTCTGTAGCTTAATGACTAGTGTCTCTGCGCCGCTCGAATCAATCATGTAATCACATCACAGACTGTAGTAAAATTAGACTCCGCATGTGTAATTTGGTTCATTACTCAGATACACGTGGCCTTGAGCATATTGTTTTAGAATTCATTTGAACAGACATATGGAATGAACCTTTCCAGATTTTGCTATGCCCCACCCACCTCTAGCTAGGCTCCACCCACACTTCGCCGTGATGGAATTGATCGATCCCCGATTGTCCTAACTATCAGTTTCCTAAAAACTCTGCAGGTAAGCTGTTGCATATTTTGTTACTAATTGGACTGGGTGCTGTTGCTGCCTATGCCCAATCATATTAGTTTCAACATATTCAACAGCATATTTATTAAAAACGTGTCGTCTCGTACTGTTAAGAGTTAAAGACGGGCCTAATATAATCATTTATGACGTAATGATTATGACGTCATCTTACACGCCATTTAGCTGATTATGACGCCATATGACGTCAAATCATCGATGGATACTCTGTATACTATGAAAGGTGAATTAATGGATCCATTTCATGACAAAATCAAGATTCTATAGAGAGACAACTGTATTAAGAGGAATCCAGTTCTAGCTATGCCACACCCATTTCTGGCTGTGCCACGCCCATTTCTAGCTATGTCCCTCCCACTTTATACACGTATTGGAATATATTTGAAACATCGAAACCTGACTTGTCAAAATTTAAATTTCAAGGTGAATATGTACAAATAATCTGACTGCGTGCAACAACAATTTTAATCTCAATTGTCTATAACAGCAACAACTTCCAGTCGAAGTAGATTCAATATATTCAACAAAATTTTTATTAAATCGCAAATTTCCTAAAGACATACAATTCGTGCACGTTCGTGACTAACATGTGACGTATTGATTATGATAGCATACACTTGAGTGCCAGATCCGGTCTTTCAACGACCTTCTCCAGTTTATCATCAAACATATGATGTCATAATCAACTACATGACGTGTAGGATGACGTCGTCATCATCTATTACTTCATGAGTGATGTAGATAAATTCGTCACAAACGCTTAATTGATGACGGGCAAAGCAATGTTATACGAATTTACGTGGTTATAAGTGCGCGTTATCATCAACCCCGTTTGTAGATTCAGCTCTTCAATAAAGTAGTAACTTCTCAGCAGTTTAACCGTTAACACGTATTTTGTTCTGCTCTATAACCGAACCACATTATTATACCACACGTTTTCTGGAAATTGATAGTCTGGGAGTTCAGGGATCGATCGATCCCAACACGGGTAAATGCGGATGTTACTTAGCTAGAGATCGGCGGGACCATAGCTAAATCTGGATTCCTCCATTTCGTCGGAATGACAATACGGCATTCACATGTATTCTACTACTGCGCGCTCTCATAAATCAATACACAGAAGCTCGGAGCATTTATGGACACAATTTTGAAATTATATTCGTTAACGAATTTTCGGAAAGCCACTGAGTAAATATGAATGCCATATATGGAAATGAAGTTGGACCCTGAAGTGGCAATTCGACTTAGGGCATTTGTACAAATTTGAAAAAGCTCAGCCAAAGGGTATCTGCATCAATCCTCTAAAAGACATAACCGTCACGCAATTTACAGCTGCATTAATGAAAATTATTCCATTGGCATCCAATTTTCCCCGAAGCAAATCAGAAATGAAGAGGTCATGTGTTACACGAGATGCGGCCATCGATGAGATTTAGCCATCGGTTGTACCGAAATCGGTAGCAAATGTCAGAAATCTGAATGACACATTGTCCTTAATGGGTTCTCCAACTCTTTCCACACAATTGATTACCGAATACATCGTTCACTTCAGTTTCCTACACGGTGTCCAAAAATACGACTGTGTTCTGCATGCTACTAAGAGTACATAGATGCTATGCGAATGGTAATGCTAGTGTTTGAGCATTTTGAGCCTTGGTATATTGATCGTCAACAGTGGTAGCCACCCTTACACGCACCCTCACCCTCCTTCTGAAAATTGGTGTTACTTTTAAATGAATTCTCTTGTAGATACAACAACATAATTCACCTTTCCTGAGTATCCATCCATCAGCTAACCTCGTATGACACCATACTCAGCTCAGTGCGTGTATGACGACGTCACAATCATTACGTCACAAAGGGTTCCATATAGACCGTCATCAAATCTCAAATGGTCCGACACGTTGTATGAATTGTATGTCTTTGTAATTCTTTGCTATTTAATAAACAGGCTGTTGAATATTTTGAAATCAATTTGACTGGGCACCCAGTCAAATTAGTCTCAAAATATTCAACAGCTTACCGGTGTTTTTTAGGTAATTGATAATCAGGGTGTTCAGAGATCGATCGATCCCAACACGAGCGAGATGTGGGGTGGAGATTAGCTGGAGATGGGCGGGGCATAGCTAACACCGGAAAGGTCCATTAGCCATTATGACGGCTGATGTATTGATTCGTGTACGTGCTTGTGTGCGTGAGAGCGTGCACGCGTGTTTGAGTGCGTGTGTGCATCCTCGTTATACGTGTATCCCTGCGTGCGTGTGTTTCCTTGCGGGAGTGTATTTTTGGCCCAGTTATGCACTCGTATGCCTGTCCGTGCATTCAATTCTCTCTCTCTCTCTCTCTCTCTCGCGTTGGGCGTGCGTGCGTGCGTGCGTGCGTGCGTGCGTGTCAGTTCCAGTATTGATGCATATGTAGTTTACCTCAAAGTATTTGTACTACGGACTATTCAAAGTTAATGAATGCCTAACCAGTTTTACAACATTACCAGCCTTCTATTAGTAATAACTCGCTGTAATATCCTTATTATATTCTCAAAGTATGTATGGAAGCTGTCCCCTAATAACCTCTTAGACCATCAACACAGAATGTATGGAATCTAATCTATGTGGTTAAAAGCTGAACATAATATGCTTTATTGGCAGCATGCTCTACGTTTATATTATAGTCAATGGATAATTACGTCCGGAAATGTGTATTTGCACATACCTTTATGAATTAGTGATGTTTTAGAGATCTGCTAAGTATATGACAATTTTAGGAATGTCGGGTTGAAATCGTGTGATCGAACAAGATTAATAGCAAGTCGGAGAACTTGCCTTTGTCTGTTCTGGATTTCTATGAATTATTTATCAATAAGCGGCTAGACAAGAAATCTGTTTAACATTTCTAAATCAATTCGTAGCACTAATCTTCGGTTGAATTATTGGAAAAGTAATCAGTTGCTTAGCGGTATTAGATTTCAAGACTAATGAGTAAATAGACCGAATATAATAGATGAAGAGGATAATGTGTTTGTTTATCATTGTGCTTATTTACTATACATTTTCTTAACACATCTGTAGTTCTTTCCCAATAGAAGGATCCATGTCTACCTATGCCCCGCCCAGTTCTAGTTGGGCTCCGCCCACCTTATATAGTGTTATTAAATGTATTAGGACAATTCACCTTTCCAGAGTATTCACCCATCATATGACGTCATATTCAACTACGTGATGTGTAGAATGACATCATAATGGATGACGTCATGAATGATGTCGATAAGTACGTCACGAACGCATATTTGAAGACGGTCTATGCGTTGTTGTACAAATTGTATGCCTTTATTATTTAATAAATATTCTGTTGAATATTTTGAAACTAATTTGACAGGGCGCTGCTGCTGCCTTAGGTAGCAACAGCACCCAGTCAAATTAGTTACAAAATATTCAACAGCTTCCCTGTATAGTTTTCAGGAAATTGATAGCTAGGGCATTCAGAGATCGATCAATCGCAACACGGCGAGGTGTGGGTGGAGCTTAACTAGTGATGGGTGGGGCATAGCTAAAAATGGTCCATTCCTTACCCTCAAATCCTTAGAATCCCTTAGAATCTCGAACATATTTCCATTTAATATCAGGATTCGGTTTCTAGCCAACTTCCCACAATTCATTGCACTTACTACTGTTTAACGTTAAACAGTAGTAAGTGCAATGAACTGTGGGAAGTTGGCTGGAGACCGAATGGCACAGTTAGATTGTTATGCAACATTGGATACATGATTCTTAACAACATACCATTGGTGACATGCTTTGTATGATATGGTACTGTTATCTAATGACGATGTATTTGTATGAAGACGAGATAACATAATAGAAATGGAGGACAATTTCATAAATCATATGATTCATTCCTAATAACGACATATAAGAAATCAATAGGCCTCAACCAAGACCTCCAAACATGATTCTGAAGGTTTTACTCAAGAGTTTGGCTTTGTATGTGATACATGGGTCGAGCTAATGCGCTTGTTATCGAAACTACACAGACAGCAAATAGGTTATGTCAAATATAATGTCTTGGTATAAATCAAATATGCACCATGCCAGGATAAAGTGAGGCAATGTTTGCTTAAGCCCGAGGTAAATTATGTCACCAACGCGGAAATGTGTTTTCTTGGAAAAATTACATTCCAACATACGCTGGATAGCTCAAAATGATACCGAGTGTTCTGGAATTAGTGAATTGTCTATATGGCTATGCACAGATTTATGAAAATTTGAGCTTTAAATTGCTCGCCGAATAAATAAACCATTATATATTTGACACGTAGTTGGATATGGATTTTCAAGCAGTGAATTCAGTTGGGTATTAAATGGTGTCATGTGTGGTGCAAATATGGCTATCAAATTATTTTTTAAGGCAAAAGGCTACATTAGAAAAATCATTGACGATTTAAAAGAATATTCTGTTGAATATTTTGAAGCTAATTTAACTGTGACATGCTGTTCAACAGCTTGCAGGTATACTGAGATTGAAATTGAAATCAATGGTTCAAATACTTATGGCGCGGCATTGTAACGTTGAATTTCACAAGTACTCCTGTTGGTAGGACTGGCGAACATATTGAAAGCTGCGTGCTCAAAATTCGACGAATTCAGAAGGTGTTGTCACAAGTCGAACAACAGGTACTTGGAGAAAGAAAGCAAGAGATGGATATTTATTATTAATATAACCATAATAGCACTAATCATCTCTCGGATGTATACTTTTCAATGAACCTTTCCAGTTTTAGCTATGTCCCGTCCATCACTAACTAAGCTCCAGCCACACTTCGCCGTGTTGTGATTGATCGATCCCCGAATCTCCTAACTATCAATTTCCTGAAAACTATACAGTCAAGTTGTTGAATATTTTGTAACTAATTTGACTGGGTGTTGTTGCTGCCATAGACAGTCAAATTAGTTTCAAAATATTCAACAGGATATTTATTGAATAGTAAAGACATACAATTCGTAGAATAACGCATAGCTCGTCTTCAACTATGCGTTCGTCACGTACTTATCTACGCCATTCATGACCTAATAATGAAGGCATTGATTATGATGTCATTCTATACGTCAGCTGATCGATGGATAAATTGGAAAGGTGAGTGGACCGTTCCATTTTAGCTATTCCCCGGCCGTCACTAGCTAAGCTCCACCCACACCTCGCCGTGTTGGAATTGATCGATCCCCGAATGCCCTAGCTATCAATTTCCTGAAAACTATACAGGGAAGCTGTTGAATATTTTGTAACTAATTTGACTGGGTGCTGTTGCTGCCTATGGCAGCAACAGCGCCCAGTCAAATTAGTTTCAAAATATTCAACAGAATATTTATTAAATAGTAAAAGCAAACAATTTGTACAACAACGCATAGACCGTCTTCAAATATGCGTTCGTGACGTACTTATCGACGTCATTCATGACGTCATTCATTATGATATCATTGTACACATCACGCAATTCATTACGACGTCATATGATGGGTGGGTACTCTGGAAAGGTGAATCACTTACCCTCCCTATCGTTATACACAGACCTCTCGTTGTCTAGCATTACGTCGTATAGGCATATAAATAGCACATCGCCCACTCGCAGTGTGACCTCAATATGAGGAAATTAATGAAACATGTTCGATATCATGTTCTCCCCGGACTGATGAATGTTCTTCCTTATCGGACAAAATCGATTATGAGCCTATGAAGAGTCCGTCAAGCCAACACCTTCAATCATCTGCCTTGTTGCAAAAGCAGACACTCATTAAATCAGTTTGCCAGGGATCGCCAGACATAACTCTATTTTATATGATTCTGGAATGTTGCAATAAAATATCACATATGCAGTAATCATTACCTTTAGTTAGCATGCTTACTTTGGTTCCTTGAAGGAATATTTGTATTGGCGAATTTCTAGCAAACATTAATACATACACACAATAAATTATGAAACAATATCGCGGAAATGCAAATATACATACGAAGATGAAGGAGACATGTTAGAACAGTTTAAACATGCAACTCAAACATGTGTGATTGAATCTAGGTATTACAAACGTTGTTGCTGGACAATTGGTGTTCGTTTTGAAAAGAAATATGCTGATAGGACTATAAATATGGCAATAAAATCGCGATGGTAAATCTCTCAGTTTGGGACGGTCAATCAGCAAAAGTGACCTTAATACATCCAGCATCAAATTCAGATAGTCAATACCAAATGAAACTCCAATTACCTGCCAAACTCTGTCACCACAACAGTGGCCGCTGTTTTTGATGGAAACTTAACTAAGCGAAAACAAGCTTCCATGGATCCATCCGATAATGGTATCTCCGTGTTGTGGCCTGTGTCTAAGTCCATTGCTACGGACAGATTACACTGAACAAATATAAGATAATATCTTTAGAAATAACAGAATGGAATCAGTGGCATTGTCACGCTTATATGTGATGGATAGTTTGGAGAGATGGTTGAAACGTGCGTGCGTGCGTGCGTGCGTGCGTGCGTGCGTGCGTGCGTGCGTGCGTGCGTGCGTGCGTGTGTTGACGATGTTCTTTTATGAGAGATAACCATTCCAAGGGTCTCAATTTCAAGGTGACTATGCAAGTAAACAGTTAATCATTTTGAAACTAATTTGATAGGAACATATTGCAATTAGAGGCAGCAACATCTCCCGGTCAAATTGGTTTCAAAATATTGAAGATACCTTTTTTAAACGTAAATGATTTTATTGTTTTGGTATTTTGTGTGCAATGACTTAGACTATTTTCCTATCTTCTGTGAGGTTCTTGCTATGCTACATTCAAGGCCAGTCAAGTTTTCTCTTGTGATATTAATTCAGCAGTACAAATGTTAAGATAATCTATGTTCGATCTGGTCACCTCAATCAGAGGCTCATTCCAGCTTTAGTAGCAGTCTAATTGTTTGCCATTCTGGAGAATAATCCCATTGCCCATTCTCAACCGCATACCATCCTCCCTGTTCTTTTATCATAGTTTATTTGTACCGTATTTTGAAGCAGTCACATATTGGTAGCGGGGTGAAATTCTTAATTACTATGTTTCATTTGTGTAGCTGGTTTTTTTTGCAAATTAGACATTTTCATTTATTTACAAAACATTCATATCCAATAGCGCGTCTTATTTACATATTAAACTGTTTGTGTATAAGACCATGCAATGCAGTAACTTACACTGGTGTTAGCTCATATTATGGTAATGTTACATCGACAAGAGTCTTCAATTTTTGAGAAACTTTCTTCTTCATCGTAGTTTATCGATCTACACATATAACCCATGCATGGCCAACCACATGTCCTAGGATATTAAATTCCTATTCGCAGCATTGTGCGAACATTTCTGCCATTTGCATAGATGCCTGCATGTCGTGAATGACGTAAGTAAGCAAGCAGGACAATCTGGGTATTAGGTAACTGATAATCTCTGAAAAATGACGTTGTCGCCCATGTTCAACTGGAGATAACCGAGGACTTAAAAGCAAACATAATATGCAACAATTTGAGAAGAGCGCAATTTGTCCAGAATCTTCTTAACCATGCTCATGCCTTTTAGACCTCATGTTGGTGGTTCCATAAGACTGGTGGTCAGTTGACTTCACAATCCAATGACATCAATTTTATTTGACATCACAATCAGAATATGTTTGACAAATACATTTTGTAAAAAGGAAAACTAGGTACTCTTCGTGATGTGGAATTTCCTTGAGTCGATGCTGTCACGTGACTCCATAAGAACCTACGTAACGGAGCTATGGATGATGATTTAAAACCGAGATGGTCACGAAAGCTACAAGCAGGCAAATTCCACTTCCTGGAGAGGTATGTTATCACGGGATCAGGTCCAACATTTTGGAAATACACTTTAGATCGTATGCCTTTTGGTAGATTGCCAAATTGTCGATTAATATGGTATGTGCATATGTTTAAGTCAAATGAAACTCTATATTAGACTATTTATATGTTCAAATCGAGTGTAATAGTTGATAGGTGGTATCCGTTAAGATGGTCCTAACAACGCAGTGAATGCCCAACATGCAAACTCTAAGCCCATTTGATTGCATATAAAAGAGTTGCTATTCTTTGAAAACAATTCTGAATAGTATTGGCTCATAATTTAAATAATATAATATATTCTTGCATGAGCAGATTTGGAATGTGATTTACCGTTGTTGCACCAAAGATCATTTCCTACGATAGAGTAATGCATGATTTATGTTTAACCTAATCGTCAGGATCCTAGACCAAAGAGCGTCACATGCTGTCAGTTTTTCCGTGGCTTTTTTGCAATACGGGCATATCGAGCCACGGGATTCGGGTCGTGGATGATAACAAAAATGATGACAATTTGTCACGCAAATGAGATGTTAACGTGATGTCAAATCGATATATGCAATATGGAGTTGTGAAAGGGGGATCAACACATCTTCACTATATGTCTACCATCAAACCCAGGGATGTGGGTCACCGAGGAAAGAATGGGTGAATACCTGCCAAGATGTCATTTGGTACCCACGACTTTCAATTGCAATGTCTACTCACTATATATCAATATATTTGTTTTCCTTGATGCACTTTTTCTTGTTTAAAATTCGTGAGTGAAGGGAATCCGCTCATCCCCCGATGCTTAATCCTGCGAACGTTCTAAACTAAGATCTGTGCTAACCTACAAATTCTCCCCTCAACGCTTATCAGGTTATGAAAATAAACGCCTTATTTCGGTCAAATAATCGCCATATTTAAAACAATAAAATTTTCTCTATAATGGCTACCTTATGGGTCATCAAGAGGTCGTCACTAATGTCAGCTGGTTACTTAATATAACTCAATGCTTATAGTGCATTTCCTTTCAGCGTTAAATGATGTAGGTTTGTTAACACGGTGTTCTTCCGACTACCAGACTTAATGAAACATCGTTTGTTGTCCATTAAAGACAGATGACCACTGTATACAGTTTTAACTGTAGCTTCCGCTGAAGCAATGCGCGTAAATCCTTGTACAAGCTGCGTAGACGTGTTACAGATTGTATGTCCATTAAACGGCTCTTCTCAAAGAAAACAAACTGCCCAGTCTAACACTAAATAAACTCAGGTGCCGAAGATATGTTCACAAATTGACGCAAACATTCGTACTCTAGACTGTAGTTAGGAGCGTTATAGACATAAAAATAAAGGTTTCGGACGTGAAGGTAAGAGTTTGATTGCGGAAAAAATATAATTAGTGTTGACAGATGAAGTAACCAATGCTAAAGTTTAGACAAGATTCCTCTACCAGTTGGCCGAAATAAATTTATATGCTTTCCAGTAATTTTGCTACAAATTGGAACTGCCAGAATGTAGGTTAGCCTTCAGTAGGTGGCAGACGCTTTCAGGAGAGATGTTCTCAACAAAGCAGAGATTTTATCAACTGTCTCCCTTTCTCCCATACCAAGATTTTAAAAGAAATCTTCTAGTCAGATATTTTCTCCTATCACGTCGAATGACTAACCTTGGGTTTGGATAATTCTGTACACATTTACCCATTTCATCTACTGCTTTGAGAAGTTGCTGAACATTCTGGATTATATAATTATTTTACAAATTTCTCGTTCATAACATGGTGCTTTACCTGGCGAACCGTCTTAACCCCTCGTGTGTTAACAGCGTCTCAAAGCGCTCACATAGAAGCGTAAATCAACCAACAGGTTTAATGGTCAAGATTTCTCAGGAAAATAAAAAACTTTACAGGCTAATGAGAATATTTCTTTGTAAATTTACAGAAATAGTTTTCTGTTGGCCTGCAAATGGACATTTTTCTAGACCACTGCAGATACCGTCCATCAAATCGGTAATGGTAAAGAAATCCGAATTTTCTCTTACCCAGTGTCCATTTGCATGCCGAGAGAAGAGTATTTTGGAAATATATCACTGGCATGACTGGCTCGGTTACTGCTAATTGACATGCCTCATGACCACTGCTGAGTTGTTTTGGTCAGTTTGACCTTTAAAAGGTTAAGTTGACACCAGCGGGTTTAAATACAGTTAATCATGTCTATAAACAAAAAGTGGTTAAAAAACCAGGTACTCTAAAAAAAAAAAATCACTTGTTATAGTGTATATGGTTTGAGTGCCACAAGATGTTGCTTTGTACGACCACCCGTGTTAATGAACCAGTAACCAGAACTGTATACTATTTTAGCCTTCGCTCCCTTAAGGCAATATGCGTAAATACTTGTACGGTCAGTGCTGACGTGCTACATATTGTGTTTCAATGAAACAGCTCTTCTCAAAGAAAACAAACAGTCCATTGTTACACTAAAACTAACTCAAGCATCGAAGATATGTTTAGATATTGACACAAACATTGCAATACTATATGTTAGCCTGAGGAAATGTATGCCTAAGAATACAGATTTCAAACGGGAAGGTGGGAGTTTGGTTGCAAAGAAGATAAATGGTGTTTTGCCAGATGAAGAGGTAGTTTAGAGTGTAGACAAGTCCAGTCTTTGGCAGTCGAATGAATGGACCTTTCCCTTGTTAGCTATGCCCCGCCTATTACTAGCTAAGCTTCACCCACACCTCCCAGTGTTGTGATTGATCGATCCACAAATGCCCTAGCTATCAATTTCCTGAAAACTATACAGAGAAGCTATTGAATATTTTGTAACTAATTTGACTGGGCGCTGTTGCTGCCTATGGCAGCAACAGCGCCCAGTCAAATTAGTTTCAAAATATTCAACCGAATATTTATTAAATAGTAAAAGCAAACAACTTGTACAACAACGAGTAGACTGTCTTCAAATGTGCGTTCGCGACGTACTTATCGCCGGCATTCATGACGTCATTCATTATGATGTCATTGTACACATCACGCAGTTCATTATGACGTCATATGATGAGTGGGTACTCAGGAAAAGGTGAATTGGCATACAAAGAGATGTGTTTTTCACCTACTTTGTCCACATATTGGAACTGTCATGTTTTCATTTAGAAAGTTATTCTTCGAAGGTGATCGCCCCTGTCAGGAGGTATTTGATCAACAAAAGTCGGTTCTCTCATAGAAGGCTTTGAATTACATTTTCTATTCCGATCTTTGGTCGCATCAAATCAGCTGATTTGGTGCTGTTGGTGTTGGTTCTGGTGGTGTTGGTGTTGGTGTCTGTGATAGTGGTAGTTGTGATCTTTATGTCTGGACATATTTAAGTTTCCATCAATCCAGGCAGGAAGGACATTGTCCACTCGGGGAGGGAAATACTTCATACGACGCGTTTGAAACATAATCCGCTAACTGGAAGTGAAATCCGAAATTACAACTGCGTGTGTAGTCATATTATTGAGTTCAACGATGAAGGCGATTAAGGATCTTTAAAACATTTTGTTATACGAGTACCTCTTTTAAATCTTTGAAAACGGCAGACAGAATAACAAAGTCTACAATATAAGAACATTCTGTTGAGTATTTTGGAGTTTGTTTGGCTGGAACCTGTTGCTGTATGGCAGCTACCGGTTCTTTTTAATGTAGTTTCAAAATATTTACCTGCGAAACCGTCATTTTGTCATGCCTTGTGAACATGTAGCCATGTATACGTCCTCTACCGAACAAAACTCCACCATCATATTTTCTTAACAATGCCATATTTTCGTTTATCATCATGGATAACACCATACTGTTATCAACGCGTACGTAATAAGCTAATTTGACAAGTATCTTTCTCACCTTTTTCTAGAATTACTTTTCCTTTCTGGTATGTTACGACGGGAATAGTAATCCCGCCGCCGCTGTCTGTAAAGTCGCCCAGCAAAGATGGTCCATGTTTTGCCATGTGCTAAGGATGCCAGAAGAGACACCAGCGCAGAGAGCCTTGGCAGTCGCCCTACTCGGAGCCAGCAAATACAGAGCCAGGAGAGGACGGCGTTGCATAAATCTGCTAAGCTTGCTACGAGGTGACCTCAAGAAAGCAGGACTCGGTACACTCAAGTCAAGAATGGACCTGAGGAAGCTAAGGATTTCGACTGAGGACAAGACAGAGTAGGCAAAAGCGAAGAAGGACTGATTGCAGCTGTAGGATGTTTCTACTACTACAGTCGCAGAATACAGTAATCATACATATGTTACGACAACAGCTGATATACTTATGTCAATTTACCTTGTTGAACCGTTCCCTTATTCTGGTTCCTTTATGTACTTTATCTGGATCTTTAAAGCGAATGGTGTTGTTCAAATCGACTGCCTTCAGCATTTTATAAAACCATACTCTTTTATCATCCAGATATTTACTAAACATATATTGGCTTATATCATTAGCCGCGAAATTAAATGAATTAACATGCGTTGCTTACCCTATTCAGCATAGCAATCAATGGTCTTGGACGCAAGATGCTAGGCAATTGACCTTTCCAGTTTTTGCTAAGCCCAGCCCACCTCTTGGGAAGCTCCACCAACACATCGCTCGTGTTGGGATCAATTTAATTTCAAAATATTCAACATAATATTTATTAAATAGTAAAAACACACAATTCGTACAACAACGCATAGTCCGTCGTGACGTACTTATCTACGTCATTAATGACATTCTACACGTCACGTAGTTAATTATGAAGTCATATGATTGGTGGATAGAGTGGAAAGATCTATTAGGTTCAAGCAATATGTTACGGTCGTACCAGTTTATGGTCGTGTGTGGATGGAGGCAACGATAAGAAAAAAGATTGCCTTTGTTTCCACGGAGAGACAGATAGTGTCGTGGTAATAAATCATTGTTGTACTACGGTCTTCTCTTGCGAATGAATTTTAAAACAGTTATGTCCTAAATATGCATTGGCATTCTATTTAACAACAGGAACAATAAAACACCCGCACGAATGGCACCCAATGGAGTGAGAAACGAATTTATTAAACGACCCTTTTTCACAGTATCTTAGCTTCAATACAACTACACCGGTTGGGTGTTGAATATTTGAAACCAATTTGAATGGAAGATGTTGCTGACATAGGCAGCAACAGCTCCCAATCAAATTAGATTAAATTATTCAACATGATATTTCATACATCATAGCCTAGGTTAATGGGGCACACGTGATGAAATGGTTACTTAAGATTTAATGGCGAGAGATGATGATGTGTTTTATTGTATTAGAATGTAGAGGTAAAGTAGTTACCCGACAATTAGTAACTTGAGCCATGATTGCTTTGCTCATGTGTAACTGATGCCAACATACCGTTACGTAAAGACAATTATGCTTGTTCGCCAGCCATTTCTCTCGCATACGATGCCATGTGGATGACACAATAAATAACATCTATCTTGAGTAATTGAGGCACCGCACGGAATATAATTATCTGCTACAAATGCGGCTAATGTCGTAAAGCATTATCATGTTAAATGAAAGGCCACGATGATGATAGAATTCACCTTTCCAGAGTACCCACCCATCATATGACGTCATAATTAACTGCGTGGTGTGTACAATGACATCATAATGAATGACGTCATGAATGATGTCGATAAGTACGTCACGAACACATATTTGATGACGGTCTATGGGCTGTTGTACAAATTGTTTGCTTTTACTATTTAATAAATATTCTGTTGAATATTTTGAAACTAATTTAACTGGGCGCTGTTGCTGCCTATGGCAGCAACAGCACCCAGTCTAATTAGTTACAAAATATTGAACAGCTTCCCTGTATAGTTTTCAGGAAACTGATAGCTAGGGCATTCGGGGATCAATCAATCCAAACACGGCGAGGTGAGGGTGGGGCTTAGCTAGTGATGGGCGGGGCATAGCTAAACATGGAAAGGTCCATTGGGTTGGTGCTGTATGACACACTATTTTATGTTCTTATCGCACGCTCCCAAGAGGACACTAGTCTATAAAGCCTCTTATGGACGGTGCTACATGGGTTCAAAATTAGAGATAGAAGCAAGTCGCTAGAGGACATACCATTTGAAGCCAGGAGATTCTAAATCTTTCAGATAATCACTTTACATTTATAGATTGTGTCAGCTATTCACTTTCGACATATAAATTCACTTTTGCGATTCCGCGTGATCGTATTTCAGTTCTGTATGTGCGTGGGTGCACGTCCGTGTGCGTCAGTTCGCATGCGTGTATGCACTTCGTTGTTCAAATATATTTTTCTTTGGCTTCTGTCACTATAGCATGATGATAATTTTGAGTAGGTTGTTTACGTTTGTCTCTCTCTGCGGTACCAAAAGTACGAGCAAACATCGTTTTAAAATTGCGTTGGATATTTATTTATTAGGAAATCCAACATTGTCAGTGCTAAGCATGGAATAATAAGGAGTAAATGACCATTCCCGGGGATCGACGCTATTGAATAAGTATATCAGATATGCACAATTATTCAAGGAATTACACAACAGTTACTTTGAGGTCGCTAATCAAATCATCACCACACAGCATAAACTATAATCCTTGCGACGCTTCTGTGGATAAAACTATGTTACAGTGTCTGCTACTTTAAGAATATCAGCTCGACCTTTCACCGCATTCGTACTGTATCGTTACAGCATCAGTAGAATGGTCGTATTCAAAACATATGACTTTTATTGGTTAACGGTGCCGAAATGGACCTTTCCAGGTTATTCATCAATCACATGACGGCATAATCAACTACGTGACCTATAGAATGACGTCATAATCAATGGCGTCATGAATGACGTAGATAAGTTCGTCATCAACGCTTAATTGATGACTGATTAAGCGTTGTTGTACCAGTTGAATGGCTGTATTATTTAATAAACATTATGTTGAATATTATGAAACTAATTTGACTGGACGCTGTTGCTACCATATGCAGCAACAGCGTCCAGTCAAATTAGTTTTGAAATATTCAACAGCTTATCTGTATAGTTTTCTGGAAACTGAGATTCAGAGAGTGTAGTAATATATCGATCCCAACACGGGCGCAGTATGGGTGGAGCTTACCTAGGAATGGGCGGGACATAGCGAAAACGAGATTCCTCCATTGTGACTACTCTTGACGTACAAATGTATTTCCTATTTAACAGTTTGAATACGAAAGACCAAAATCGAAAAATCGTTTCCAACGCAAGCACCTTTCTGCTCAACACGTTTCGGTCAAATTAGTTTCAAAATGCTCTACAACATACTTGTACAGTTACATTTGAATTAATATTCTTAGAATTCAAGTTTAAATGGTTAACCAATTTAAACCACTATATAATGATGTCAATATTGAACCCACACGCTACCAGCTTCACCAGCGTGTTTTTTTTCATGATAGATACAGGTATGTTATCAGTTCATCTTCCCTTAAAAACCAGTAATTAATCCTGATAACTTTAGACATCCGTATCAGACTGAATGATTTTCGAAGAATCGTTCCACGGCCAGACAGTGATTATGGCATAAGTTACTACTTTTGGCATATCATGTGATTAACTGGCTGTGGAGATCATTCCCCCCATGTGTATTTCTGAAGAAGAATTTGTGTTTTTCACACGTGGTATCGATGATATGTCTCGGATCTACGTTTACACTCTTGCTTCGAGTCTGACTGGTTTTACTGTCGAAAAAATGCTGGCTATGACTATATACGCTCACACGATGGTAAAGTGAGCAAAGCTGAAATAACAGTGAATGGATAGCTCAGCTCCATATTTGACGGATGTGGATGCATGGGTATTACTTAGGCTGAGTCTTAAAATTTCAAATTAAATTAATAGATGAACTGGTGTTCATTTTTCAACAAATTTGGTGGAAGATGGTGCTGTCGTAGACAGCACCATCGTCCACCAAAATTGTTGAAAATGTACACCAGTGTCTTTGCCACTGACACAATAAAAGATAGATTATTGACATGAGTATGGTACGGGTTAAGTTACCTACCCTAATCGATATTACTCGTTATACCATGACATTGATGCACAGACTTGGAAAGTATATTGCTGACCATATATTTGCTAACTGTATTTGGAACACAGAATTGCCACAAGTTATAGTGACTTGTTGGCAATCATGAAGGTATAACGAAGCTGATTTCGAGTGCAGGATAGGCAAGCATAGACAGGTAAACACATATTCAAAGAGGTATCTGATTTATTTGATAAAACTCAGTGTAATACTTTCCCTAGAAATTTAATAATACTTGCAACCTGCAAAACTAATGCGGTACAGATCTTTGGAACTTTGACTGGGAGCTACCTACAGTTTCCTATCAAATTAGTTCCAAATAAGTTTAACATCTTACTTGTGTTCAAAATGAGATTTTGGAACGTCAGAGTTCAACGAGGTATGGGTTGAGGGAAATTGTGATTTAATATTTAATTATTATATGATTTAAATCAAATAACAACACAGCTCAGTTGATAATGTACATATATGGTAACAGTGTATCATTGCATCAAATTGCCTAAAAAGTAAGGAAATCGGCATCCAATAAAAATTATAATATTTGTTTTTGATGAAGTCTGCAGCTAATCAATCATAAAGCATCGCTAACGTGTCTTGGTAAGAATTAGAGCTTTCTAAACTCTTTAGTTTGTACAAGAAAATCTAGATATTTGCTCGTTGAATGTCGTTTTGCAGGCCAAGAAAATACTATTTTTTGAAATTTTACCATAGGAATGACTGACTCGGTTACCGAGCTAGTCATTCCAGTTTTAAAGTTTCAAAAATACTATTGACGTGGCATGCAAATGAACATTCCTCAACACAAATGTAGAGATCTGTTTAGCTATGAAATGGTTAGTATCAGCTTTCACAGAGGGTTTTGTGACAGAAACATTACGGTGCATTTCCACAATCTGAGGGAAACAAAAAAAGTTAGTTTTGGAGTAGCTGACACGTTTCAGAGTTCGTCTCCATGCAGTCGCCAACACTAATAATCATCGAGATTATAAGCAATAGACAATAGACTTGTGATATTCACAGATGAGATGCGTTGTGGTTTGGAGTAGCTGACACGATTCGGAGTCCGTCACACTGCAATCACCAACACTAATGATCAGCGGCAATATTGGCAACATAAAGGGACAAATCAGTTGTCATATTCACAGATTAGATGCGCTGTGGTTCTACACGCGATCAGGAATGCCAGGAATGATGGAATAAATGCAGCCATGTATGCGCTCATTAGATTCAATTATGCCGTTTAGCGAACTGCCATCAAAGGTCTTTACCATACTATGGGCATCTAAATAAAAACGATGTTACTAGTTAGACGTCCATGAATAGACTAATCTGATTTGCGTGGCATTACAACTATTATTGAACCAGACTGAGAGTCGGTCTAAGCTTAAAAGGAAATACCCCTATCCAGTCTCCTATCTGGAAGTTACCGACACCATTCCTAGAGACAGCTTCCACGAGTCCATAGTGGCAGCACTAATCGAATATATGGGAACTATCTTCCTAAAGGGAAGCCTCACGGAACCGGCGAATGTATTCGGGTTGTGGAAATTCTAGATTTACAGAGGTTACATCCTAATGAAACAAACTGATTTCTTACTAAGATATTCGTTCAGACTAGGAAAGTGTTTAGTTTATAGAGGGATCGTTGTATGGAGATTTCGCAATATCTAGACTCGACCTGGTCGTTATCTTCTGACGCATAATATGTTAGTCAGAAACGTCCAATGCTTCACAAATTCAATATAATTATATACGCCTTTAACCTTTAGCACTCTGATGTAAATAATCTATCTTTTACCATGCCAATAGCAACGAATCTGGTGTACATTTTTCAACAATTTTGATGGACGATGTTGCTGTCTTCGACAGCACCATCTTCCACCAAATTTGTTGAAAAACGTACACCAGTTCATCTTTTAATTTAATTTGAAAATTAAAAAATCTGACATCAGTGTGCTAAGGGATAAAACTATCTGTCTTTTACTGGCACATACATGTATATCCTACAACTGTCAATTGGATGGAACAATTCGATGACTGTATCTTTGACCCATGACCATTTGCCAAGAGAAATAACCTATCGACGTTGTACATAATTTACGGGGCACGGGTTTGTACAATGAAGCTTATAATTAACGTACACTGAATGTTCCAATGCTCTGATAACGCAGCTTACTGGACTGGTGCTGGACCAATATCGACCCAATACGGCCCGATATTGACCCAGCATCCTGCGTTATCGGAGTGATGCTTGATGAAGTAATAAATAAGACACATTAAATTAAAAACACCATGAAATTCAGCAAAGTGAAATACATTTTTATCGTTTTTCCATCTATTTTCACCTTTGACCAATCTGACTCATAGAATGACCATAGCAAACTTGGAATCAATAGCGACATCTAGGAGTCGGTGATAATGGTAATTAATATTGACAGCTATATAAATAGACGGGAAAATAAATCGAATCCAGAAATAGAAACAGCCATAATTCACGAATGGAAATGTTTTATACGAGGATACCTATGAGGAATAATAGGAAAATAGCGGTAAATAAGAGTGGTGTCTACTGGGAAATGATTTACTATCTGATCGATTTACAACAACATTTTGTCTGAACGCAATATGCATTAGAAATATGGAGGGATGCGTCACTCAATGGACCTTTCCAGTTTTAGCTATACCCCGCCCATCTCTATCAAAGCTACACCCACAACTATCAATTTACAGAAAACTATGCAGGTAAACTAGTAAATATTTTGAAACTAATTTGACTGGGCGCTCTTGCTGCCTATGGTAGCAAATTAGTTTAATCCAGTCAAATGGGTTTCAAAATATTCAGCAGAATGGTTATTACAGCGTGTCGGACTATTAAGCGATAAAGACGGACTATATCGAGTCATTCATGACGTCATGATCATGACGTCATGTTACACGTCACGTAGTTGATTATGACGTCATTTGATCGATGGATAAACTTGGAAAGGTCGATTATCTGACGCCATAATCTTAATATTGCACTTATTAGCTGGCGTAAAAAACAAATGACGTAGATATCTATGGCAGCAATAGCTCCCAGTAAAATTATTTTCAGCAGAATGCTTAGTAATTTGCAAATCTGTCAAAGACATACAATTTGTACAATTTCTGTGACTGATTTTTCAATTTTCGGCGCCTATAATTATGATATGAGTATTATAATAATGTCAGTAAATATGTGACGTAGTTTTTTTTTACATCATTAAATTGCTTGTGTGCATAAACATCTAATAAGCGTAGAATGCATATGACACTCAACTGCGCAATTTCAGTTCAGTATTTTATCATAGTCTCCAAACTAATATGTTTTTGTTACTAATTCTAATTACGTTGTCAAATAACGTGTCAGATTAATATAGCCAATACAAATTTATTTCTGATAAAATTATATACATTTGGGTCTTTTCAATTTCTCTTCCAATTATCAAACGATTATTTACTCACTTTTGGAGGCTATATATGCTGAAGATCGTCTGCGTCACCTCCTCCGCAAATGCGCAGTTTCATTTTACTGAACTACGTCACCGGAAGTCGGGCCAACGTGTTCCATAGTTACGGTTGTCTAAGAGTATTAGATTTTTAAGCTTGACCGAGACATCGGATCCTAGGATCTCTATTGACGGACAACACGGATGATGTATGTTGTATGAGGCAGAAGGCGAAATGTGACTAGAGTGCACATCCGTATCTCGCGAGATCTCCTTCGATTCGAGATCGAGAAAAGTATCTCGTCTGTATTGATTAGCCATTGGCGTAGTGATTTCCACCAGAATATGGTGGTAGAGAGAAATGAAACTTAAAAGGACACGAGCGCTACTCTCCTCATACCAGACAATATTAATTCACGTAAAACGAGATGATATAAAGCCTATAGTAGTCTGTATGACAAGTAGTTAACAGAAAAATAGTCACTCTGAATTTGTCGTAAAATTCAAATCTGTCTGTCGCACACAAAATGAGGTCAATAATTTGCTGACGTTGCGTGGATAGCGATATCACACGAACCACTGGGAGGATCAAGTCCATTTTAATTCTTATTAAGCTACTGATACAGAGGTTAAGATGATACCAAAATCAACACGATCCATAGTGTTCCTTTTACAATCTGTTACGGAGATGGGCTGGGTCCCGACATGTCTGGTCGCCGAAGTGGAGTCTGTGTAACAGTTTTGTCGTTGTGATGACGTAATAAGATGGCCGTTCAATACATTAGAGGTGTAGAAGCCACGCCTCTATTTTTAGATTGTGGAGAGCATACGTGAGAAGGAAATGACGGATGAGGCGAGATTAGCGATTTAGTGATGGAGAAAAACTAGCCCAATACAAATTAACCATTTAACACCCATATCAGCCAAAACCGGCTTCTGCAGTGGGTTTGAGAAATGTCCATTTGCAGACCAAGAGAAGAATATTTTTGAAAATGTATCACCGGAATGACTGGCTCGATAACCGAGTCAGCCGTTCCGGTGATACATTTCCAAAAATAATCTTCTCTCGGTCAGCAAATGGACATTTTCTATGAGAAATGAAAGAATTTAAGGATTAAGGGGTTAAACATCTATTGCCCTCATAATGTAGGGAAATGGCATAATTCTGACATTCAAGCAAGAAAACCAGGTGAACCACGAATAACAAAATGTTCTATTACATTGACAACAGGACAATACGTATTAATCTTAACTGTTCTCAAAACTCAGCTAACTGTCCGCGTGCTGGGTTTCTGCAGTCTACATTTTCCACGGTGTTTAACTCTGGATGTGCTGAATATTTTGAAAACACTTTGACTGAAAGCTATTGGTGGCTAAGCCACGAACTGCAGCACTTAGACTGCTTAACAGCTAGAAATGTGTTTCAAAATAGTCAGCAGCTGCATGAATGACGTAGATCAGTTCGTCAGGAACGATTACTTGATGAGGGACTAATCGTTGTTGTACGAATTGTATGTTTTTACTATTTAATAAATATGCTTTCAATATTTTGAAATTAAATTGACTGGGCGCTGTTGGTGCCATAGGCATATGCCATAGGCAGCAACAGAACCCAGTTAAATTGGTTTCAAAATATTCAACCGCTTACCTGTATAGTTGTCTGTTAATTGATAGTCAGGTGGCTCAGGGATAGATCCATCGAAACACAAGCGATGTGTGGGTGGAGCTTAGCTAGAGATGGGTGGGGCATGGCTAAAACTGGTAAAGGCGATTGCATCGTATTCTACAGCCACTTTATAGCAACCCACCGCAAGAAAATCGGACAACTGATGTTGGAGTCATGAGTGATTGCGATACTTCATTCTGTCCCCTAATGACTGGTGTCTCCGCGCTTTAGTCTTTGCTCAAATCAATCACGTAATCACATCACATACTGTAGTAAAATTAGACGACTCGGCACATGTAATTCGATTCATTACTCCGGCAGCCGTGGCGTTATAAATTCTATTTCTTGATTCATTTGAACAGACATGTGTCTTTAAAGACAATTAAGGAATCAATTTTTAGCTATGCGTAGCCATTTATCGTTATGCTCCGCCCACTTTTAACATGTGTTGGAATCGATTTGAAACTATTCAAGGGATATAAGGGTAAGCTACTGAATATTTTGAAACTAATTTGTTGTGGTGCTGTAGGCAGCATCATCTCCCAGTCAAATTACTTTTAAAGTGTTTAAGAGAATGTTTGTTAAATTGTAAATTCGTCATAGAGGCATACAATTCTTATTTTCGTAACGGAGTTTCTTAGATTTTGTTTGTTGCAGCAGCTAACATGTGACGTATTCGATTATGACGTCAGACCCTTATACACCGATCAGATCCCTCCATTTCGTTGGAATTATGAAAGAGTTAAATCAGTGTCTCATAATTCAATATGAATTCACCCATTGTACAAACGTGACCAGCCAGTACGCACCATGGCACCACACCTCACTCACCCATCCTTCAACCACGCCACAATGTATTCGTGTCTAAGCAGACACATGTCTAGCCTATAACATAAGGCAGCAACACATTCCGCTCAAAATAGGTTCAACATCTTCGGTATTATTTTTTCGAAGCCACATGTAATCCAGTCTCGTCAAGTCGAAAAGTGCAATGCCAAGGATAGGCAATGATAATCTTTCGCAGTCGCAGCAGTTATAACTCTGTCTGCCCACACGTTCTCCAGCCCACCGGCCCCACAGCCGCACGCACACGCGCATCCACATGCACATACACGCACGCACACACGATGTCTGTCTGTCTGTCTGCCTGCCTGCCTGCCTGCCTGCCTGCCTGCCTGCCTGCCTGCCCGCCTGCCTGCCTGCCTGCCTGCCTGCCTGCCTGCCTGCCTGCCTGCCTGCCTGCCTGCCTGTCTGTCTTTCTGTCTGTCTATATGTCTGCCTGTCTGTCCATCCATCCCTCGATAAAGTTTATCAAAAGTCTATCCATCTGTCTATCCGTCTGTCTGTATGTTTTTCTATTCAACTTGTTACTCCAAACGGCTTGGCGAGTTTACATGGTATTCACATGTGTTCTATTACTGCGCTCTCCTATAAATCAATAGAAAGCTGTTCGGTTCGGAGCATTTCCAGGACACAGTTCTTAAATTAGATTCGTTAATGAATTTTACAAAAGCCACTATGCATATCTGAATGCACTATATGGATAAGATGTTGCTCGCTAAAGTCTGAATCTTACCTAGACTATTCGTTCAAATCGGGAAAAACTCTGCCAAAGGATATTTCCATCCACACTCATCATGCAATTTACAGCCACATTAATGAAAATTGTTGCATTGACAACCAATCCTCCCTGAAGCAAATCAGAATTGAAGAGGTCGTGTGTTAAACGAGAGGTTGCCATCAGGCAGAACAAGCCATCGTTGTATCGAAATCGCTAGCAAATGTTAGAAATCTGAGTGGCACATTGTTCCTGACCCTTACCGCTCTGATATCAAGATTTACTAATTTAAATTAAATTCTAAGATGAACTGGTGTTCATTTTTCAACAAATTTGGTGGAAGGTGTTGCTGTCGTAGACAGTACCATCTTCCACCAAAATTGTTGAAAAACGTATACCAGTTCCTTTGCTATTGACACAGTTCTTCTTTTCGTTCGCTGATCATACCGCCAATCCTGTAAGTGACTATCGACATGATCATTGACACAGTAAAAGATAGAATATTGACATCAGTGTGGTAGGGTTAATTATTTCTTTACCGTTGCACAACTAAGCACCGAATTGATTATTGAAGTAACCGAACACATCGCTCGCTTCAGCTTGCCGCGGTGTTTTCACAAATACGATTCCGCGATACATGTATCTAGGCATATGTGGACACGATCTAGATGTAAATGCTAGTATTTAAAATTATAGGATATTTGGGCTTTAGTAAATTGCCCAAACAGTTGTCCGCCATTAAACACTCCTTTCGAAAACTGGTGTTACCTTTATATAAATTCTGCTGTAGATACGATAACATAATGAAGGAATCTAGTTTTAGCCATGCCCCGCCCATCATTAGCTAAGCTCCACCCACACTTCACCCGTGTTGGGATCGATCGATCCCTGAACTCCCTGAATATCAATTTCCAGATAACTATGCATGTAAGCTGTTGAATATTTTGAAACTAATTTGACTTGTTGCTGTTGCTGCCTATAGTAACAACAGCACCGAGTCTAATTAGTTTCAAAATATTCAAGAGCATGTTTATTAAATAATAAAGACATACAATCCGTACAACAATGCTTAGTCCGTCATCAATTAAACGTCCGTGACGAACTTAGCTACGCCATTCATAACGTACTTATTTATGACATCATTCTACACGTTACGTAGTTGATTCTGACGTTATATGGTTGACGTATACACTGGACCCCTTCATTAACAATAGTTTGTGGCTGTTGATGTGTGGCATTGCGGGTGTACGTGTGTGTTCTTGTCTGCGCGTGCGCGTGTGCCGTCGTGTGTGCGCTCGTTTTCCCCAAGTGGGCGTATATTTTGGCTGATTTATTCACGCATATGCACGTTCGTGCATTCATTCCTCTGTGTATTGATGGATCTGTAGTCTGCTGTTCCATTTTAACACTTTAATGACTAATTTGTGTCAAAATTTCCAAATATGTGCTTATTAAATGTCTATTTGCAGGCCAAGTGACGACTATTTTTGAAAATTTAACAAGCTGAAAATAATATGTTTTGCCAGCCGTTTCTATTATAGTCATTTGGGTAATTACGTAGAGAAATGTGCGCTTCTACCTACTTAGTGGGAATTATTGATGTTTTAAGGATCGGCTAAGTACATAACAATCTTAGGAATGTATGTTAGAAGACATGTGATCGAACTAGATTAATAGTAGATCAGAGAATGGGCCACTCATTCGCTTTGCAATTCTAGAAACAGTTTTTTTTAATGAACTAATTAGGAAACATGTTTCACAATTTCAAATAAATTCTCATGAGTAATCCTCGGGTAACTTATTTTTGTTTATGGCAAACAAACAATTGTAAGCTGACGCAGTCAGATTACAATTCTTCCTCGGAGAACTTAGTTATGCGTCATTTGAGCCCGATTCTTGGCGACATACCATGGGGGAAATGCCCTATATGATATTGCCCGGCTATTTAGCCCCTCTTGTGTTAACGTAATGGTCAAGACCGCCAAAACTGAACTATGTAGTCGTCTTAAGGAATGTCCATTTTCTCCTCCACGAGAATATGATTTTTGAAAATTTACCACTGGAATGACTGGCTCGGTAACCGAGCCAGTCACTCAAGTGGTAAATTTCCAATAATAGTCTTCTTTCAGACGACAAATAGATGCTAGCTAAGAAAACAAATTGATTTTCTTGACCATTTTAATGGTCAAGCCGGCCAAGAAAACAGCACCTGTAGTGGTCTTGAGCAATGTCTATTTGCGCGACAACAGAAAGTTATTTTTGTAAATTTAATTGTAAAAATTAAAATTTTCCTGAAAAATCTTGACCATTAAAGGGCTATTTGTTATAAGTAGAACTTTGACACAAGGTGGGTTAATGACAATACGTTTGCATGCCAACGAGAAAGGACAATAGAGAAAGGGGATCACTCTTAAAGGTGCATATAAGCATATTCACACTAAATACTTGAAAATAAAATTGTTAAAATTGTGTACTTTTATATGCTTCTAGTGACATAATTTCAGCCTATAAAATTACACAATTTAAACAAATTTTATTTTCACGCAGTTTGGTGTGAATATGCACCTTTGAATCATATGCTGAAATATCAGAGATAAATTGGCCATAACCAGAGATCGTCTAATATGATTCTGAAGGTTTTCACCAAGAGTTTGACTTTGTATTTCATAAATGGGTCGAGCTAATGCGCTTGTTATCTAGAGGGCACAGATAGTAAACAGGTTATGTCAAATATAATGTCATGGTATAAATCATATATGCACCGTGTTAGGCTAAAGAGAGGACATGTTTACATAAGCCAGAGATAAATTACGTCACCAACAGGGAAATGTGCTTTTCTGGACCCCCTACCCACCCCACCCCATTCCAATCTACTCTGAGTAGCTAGTTCAGCATACTAGCTGTAGAGGGATCCAATCTGACACTCGTGTAGATGATATCACAATCAGTTACGTCGCTAGTTAACCGGCATCATAAAGAAATGAGCTATAACCCTGTCACGTAAATCGAAACGTCTGTCACTATAGTGTACCAATTGCCCGTTCCAGTTTTAGCTATGCCCCGCCCATCTCTAGCTAAGCTCCTCCCACACTTGGCCTGTGTTGGGATAGATCGATCCCTGAACTCCCTGACTATCAATTTCTAGAAGACTATACAGGTAAGCTGTTGAATATCTTGAAACTAATTTGCCTGGGTGCTGTTGCTGCCATAGGCAGCAACAACTCCCAGTCAAATTAGTTTCAAAGCATTCGACAGCATATATATTAAATCGAAAAGACGTACAATTAGTACAACGCGTCGGACTATTAAGCGTTTAAAACGGACTAAATCGAGTCATTCATGAGGTCATGATAACGACATCATCCTACACGTCACGTAGTTGATTGTGATGTCATATGACATCAAATGATAGTTGACCAATTGTATGCAGAATATGTAGAGCGTTGAGGTGCTAGTGAAACAAGCGGTGGGTGGGGTGTGGGGTTTGTGGGTGGTGGGGTGGGGGTGGGGTGGGTGTGTGTGGTGATGTTAATATTAAGCATTACTCTAGGAACTGCACTCCTTTTTTCGTTAGTTATCCAGCGAGCTCTCTTTGTCTATCACTAAGTTTTCTAGGCATATAAATAACACATTGCCCACTCTTAGCGTGACCTCAATATTAGGAAGTTAATGGAAGCTGCTAGAAACTGTGTTCTCCAGGGATTGAAAAATGTTATTCCTTATAGAACAAAATCTATTATAACCCGATGAGAATCCCATCAATCCAACACATTCAATCATCTGCCTTAGTCAAAAAATAGACAGTCGTTAAATCAGGTTGCCTGGGATCGCAGACATAACACTATCTTATATGACCTTTGGCTGTTGCAATACGATATCATAGATGCATAAATCATTACATTTAGTCATCGTGCTTACATTGATTTCCTCGACGAAATATTGGTGTTGCGAATTGCTAGCAATCATTAATAATACATATATGAAATACTATGCGTTAGAGAATAATGTTTCAGAATTCAGGAAAGATACGAAGCGGAAAGAGACTTGCAAGAACGGTTTAAGCAGGCACAATGTAACAATTCAAAGGAGACTAAATATGAAGATCAGAACGCTGCTCGGTGACAGTGCAGTCAATCTGTTAGTCCACACCACGATAACACCTCGGCTAGAGTATGGGAACTCTTTGTTGGCAGGAATAACATCCTGTCAGTTATATCGGCTGTAAAGAGTCCTAGATACAGCAGTCAGAATGATCACTTGTACAATGCTACACGACCGCATCACACCCGTCCTCAGAATATTACACTGGTTGTCGATCAGGGATCGAATCGTCTACAAGATCGCCCATCTAGTATTTAAATGTGTACATAACCTCGCACCTCCATACTTGAAATCAATAATTGTTCAAAGAGCGCCACCTAGAGCCCTCGAGCGCGGAGATGCTATGCGCCATACCGCCTTCCAACTCAACGAGCGGAGATCGTGCCTTTTCAAGAGCTGAACCCAAATTTTGGAACAGCCTTCCATCTCATATAAGAAACCTGTAAAACAAAATAGAGCCTTTTAAAAATCATTGTTAAAACCCACCTGTTTCAAAGAGGGTATTGTCAATCCTGCAAGGCGCATATGAGCGGTTTAGTCCGGAATTGGCGCTATACAAATCAAATACATACATATTACAAAAGCTCTTCGTAGTTTATAGACAAATAGCGCTAATTTTTAAAGATGATTTGTTGATAGAAGGATAAATAGGACCTATAAAACATTACCATGCCAATCTCTCAATGCAGGCCATCTATCAATCGGAAAAAACATCCAGTTTCCAATTCAGAAAATCAATACCAAACTAAGTTCCGATTACTTGTCAAACTATGTCACCGCAACAATTGTTGTTCTTTCTGATGGGAAGTTGACCCTTTAACCCTCGAATTTGTTTAAAATAATTAATACAGATAAAGAGATGGTTATTTTTTGAAAATGTGTCACTGTAATGACTGGCTCGGTTAACCGAGTCAGTCATTCCAGTGGTAAATTTTCAAAAATATTTTTCTCTAGTTCTACAAATGGACATTTCTCAAAACCGCAAAGAAGCCATTTTTTGCTGATATGAGTGTTAAAGGGTTACCCCCGGCGAAAACAAGCTTCCATAAATCAATCTTACGATGATATATCCGTGCTGTGGCATATGTCTAAGTCCTTTGGTCAGGAAAGATTAATCTGAACACATATAAGATAATGCTTTGGAAATAGCGAAGTGGAATCAGAGGCATTTTCACGCGTATATGTGATGAGTACTTGGAAGGGATTATTTGAGAGGAAGAATGTGGTGTCGACGGTGACGCCCTTCTACCAAATTTAACCATATGCAGCCTGAATTCCAAGATTCACAATTTTAAGGTACCTTACAGGTAAGTTGTTAAATATTTTAAAACTAATTTGGCAGGAACCTGTTGCTGCCACATGTGGTAGCAGCTCCAAGTCAAACTAGTTTCAAAATATTCAACATCATAATTATTAAAAATGTAAATGCTTCTGATGCTTAGGTATTTGAATTCAAGGGGGTTAAACGGTTTTCTTATTTTTCTGAGTTTCTTAATGTGTTGTATCCAGAGTCAATCCTATTCTCTCTCGTGAAACGGTGATAAAACGCTTAATGACTAAATTTGGTCAAGAAAATGAAAATATGTTCTTATTGAATGCCTAATTTCAGGCCAAGATATGACTATTTTTGCAAATTTCCTACTGGAATGACTGGCTCGTTCATGGAGCCAGCCTTTCCTGTGATATATTAAAAAAATTATCCTATCTTGGCCTGCAAATAAACATTTCTCAAGACCACTGCAGAGTCCAGCTTTGTCCGGCTGCTCTGTGAAATGTTTAGGGAACAATGCTGTTAATCTTGGAAACTACGCTGCTCTAACTCGTTCCTGCTACCAGCACCAACCGATACCAATACCTAATGGTCACCAGTTATTTATTTAAAAATCATCGAATCACAATGTGATATTAAGTCAGTAGTATAAATGCTAACATAATCTATGTTCTATCAGCTCAGTCCAATCAGATGCACAAACAAATGTTTAGCAACGAACTAATTGTTTGCTATGCTGAAGAATAATCGTATTGTCCATTCCTTAAAGGTGTCTTATCAATATAGTTTGTTCACGCAGTACTTTGAAACAATTACATAATATATTAAGAACAACTGGAGGAAGTCTTTGAATTCTTGAATTCTTGTATCTCGTTTGCCTTGCTGTTATTGCACAGTAAAACGCATATCATTTAATTGAAAACGTTGACTGGCGGTATGATCAGCGAACGAAAAGAAGAAGACTGAAAACGTTTACATCCAATAACATAACGAATATGCATATTAAAATATATATGTTCATACGATCATGTAATGCTGTAATATATACTTGCATCAGTTCATATTATGGTAATGTTACATCTACAATATTCTTTGTCTTCGTAGGTTATTGATCTACAAATATAACCCATATATCCTCACCAAACATGTCCTACTATTTGTAACTCCTCTTGTCAACATTATGTCCACCATTTGCATAAATACATGGAAATTGCCACTGACGTAAGCAGGCAAGCAGGGGGTGACGGGTATTGGCTAATCGGCTTACGAGGAGTTAATCTCAGAAAGATAGATATTGTATAAGATCAACTGAAGATTGGGGATAAAAGGTACACATACAGACACCAATCTCAGGAGAGCACAATTTGCGTAGAATCGGCTTAATAACGCGTTTTGGGCCAAATGGAGGTGATTTTTTTAAGGGCCACTATAATTTTGCTCAACAACGCTAATGAGTTTTATTAAACGACCACCTGTCTTATGTGACCACACTGACATAACTCTTACAGCCTCAATTATTGACAGGTTTGCCTATATTACATTGTAGGTTTCCAATTTATCCATGAATTAAATGACGTCTTAATCGATTACGTGACGTGTAGGATGCCGTCATAATCAATTACATCATGAATGACGTAGCTAAGTGCGTCACGAACGCGCAATTGAAGCGGTTTTTTATTCCAATTGTATGTCTTTACTATGTAATAAACATGCTGTTAAAGATTTTGAAACTAATTTGACTGGGCGCTGATGCTGCCCTAGGCAGCAGCAACAGTACCCAGTTAAATTAATTTCAAAATATTTACCAGTTTACCTTATAGCTTTCATGAAATATTGATAGTTAGGGAGCTCATGGATCGATCGATCTCAACACAGACGAAGTGTGGTGGATCTTAGATAAAGATAAGCGGGGCATACCTAAAACTGGATTCATCCATTGTACAAACGTAAACGCTTAGATACAGCTTTATGATAACGCGTATATCAAAACTGCATTAAGCACATTTACCAGCTGAGATTAGTTCATGGATACGCCTGGCATACAATCATGCGTTGCAATGGGGGAATCCAGTTTGAGCTATACCCCGCCAATCTCTAGTTTAGCTCCACCTACGTTCTGTTTCAGTACTGAGGAACACCTATTGAATCTATCACTCAAAATAAGCTATGAACAACACATCTTTATTATATGTCATGATATAATTTTAATGTAATTTTGTAAGCACGAGGTTCGGCTGTGTTGTCTACTCACTATGTATACAAGGAATGTATATGTCAAGATGCACATTTAAAGCTTGTTGGTGAAGACAACCCGCTCATCACCCGATGCTTTATCTCGCGAACGTTCTAAACTAAGATCTGTGCCAACCTACAAATTATTCCCTCAAGGCGTATCGGCTTATGAAAATAAACCACTTATTTCGGTCAAATAATAACCATTTCTAAAACAATAAACTCTGTCTATAATGGCTACCTTATGGGCCATCGCAAACTGATCACTAATGTCAGCCGGTCACGTCACATAACACAATGCTTACAGTGCATTTCCTTTAAGCGCTAAATGACGGAGGTTATTAACGCTGGTGTTCTTACGAATACCAGACTTATTGAAACATCGTCGGGTGTCCCTTAAAGACAGATGGCCACAGTATAAACTTTTAACTGTAACTCCTCCAGAAGGAATATGCGTAAATCCTTGTACCAGCTGTGTAGACGTGTTACAGATCGTATGTCTATTAAACACCTCTCCTCAAAGAAAACAAACAGTCCAGTCTTACACTAAACAAACTCAGGTGCCTAAGATACGCTCACAAATTGACACAGACATTAGTACACTTTGCTAAGAAAAATACAGGCATACAAGCAAAGATTTCTGAGACGAAGGTGGGATTTTTATTGCAAAGAACATAATTGGTGTTGACAGATGAAGTAAGTGATGGTCAAGTTTAAACACGATTCCTCCGCCAGTTGCCAGAAATAAAGTGGCATATATAGCATACTGGTTTTCCACTAGTTTTGTTGCAAATTGGAACTGTCAGAATGTAGGTTACTCTTCAAGAGGTGACCGAAGCTGTCAGGAGAGATTTTAGCAACAAGAACCCGTTCTCTCATAGCAGGATTTAAAGTACTTGTTATATTTAGATCTTGTCTCGCATCGCATCGCCTGATTGGCCTCGGAGTCTGTTAATTCGTGCACGTTTACATTTTTACTCTTCTCATGTCAACTTAACCCTTTAATGATCAAGTTGGTAAAAAAACCGGCCCCTGCAGTGATCTTGAGAAATGTCAATTTGCGGGCTAAGAAAAGAATATCTTTTGAAAATTTACCACTGGAATGACTGGCTCGGTAACCGAGCCAGTCATTCCAGTGGTAAATTTTCAAAAATACTCTTCTCGGTCTGCAATTTGACACTGGCTAAGCAGAAATTTGAATTTTCTTGACCATTACACTTTTGATGAATGTCCATTTGAAGGATAACAGAAATCAATTTTTTTTATAAATCTTCGTTATAAATTTACAATAATACTTTATTTGGATGCAAAAATCAAAATTTCCTTGAAAGGTATTGGCAATTAAATGGTTAATTGGAATAAATAGTCGTTTGAGCGCTTTAATGCTCTGTTGACACAAGAGGGGATAAATAATGGTCTGAGAAGTTAGAGCATTGCGAGTTATATGATTATGTAAAAATTCTATACAGCTCTAACCACCCCCCCCCCCCCCCCCCCCCACCCTTCACCCACACATACACGCACACAAACGCACGCACACACATACCCCACCCACACCCTGATAACCCCATGCTTGAATGAGTGAACGGTATAAACTAGGAGACATGAAAACCTACAAATTGTTCCTTTCACGCATATGGATCGCGTATGAAAATAAACCACTTATTTCGGGCAAATTTTCGCCAATTTCTAAATGCCATAAATTCAGGAAATAACAAACATATTATGCGTCATCAAAAGGAGCCACTAATGGCAGGTTGTCTGGTGATAAAATTCTGTTTGTTATAGTGTACGGCATTATAGGATCAGATGCTAGTGGTTCGAAGGCCCGTTAGTCTTAACTCACCGTTCCTGAGTTTCTATCGATGATTTGACGTCAGATGACGTCATACTCAGCTAAGGGGCCGTGTAGGATGACGTCATAATCATTACGTCATAAATGATTCTATTAGGCCCGTCTTTAACTCTTAATAGTCCGACACGTTGTACGAATTGTATGTCTCTACTATTTAATAAACATGCTGTTGAATATTTTGAAATTAATTTGACTGGGCACTGTTGCTGCTACAGGCAGCAACAGCGCCCACTCAAATTAGTTTCAAAATATTCAACAGCTTACCTGTATAGTTTTCTGGGAATTGATTGTCAGGGAGTTCCGAGATCGCTCTATCCCAACACGAGCAAGGTGTGGGTGGAGCTTAGCTAGAGATGGGCGGGGCATAGCTAAACAATGGAAAGGTCCAGTAACCACCAACGCTTAGTCCCCAACGGCGGAGGGTTACTATATACAAGTTTGCGAGTAACTCCCCTGAAGCAACGCGTTAAATGCTCGTCATGGCGGCGTAGACATGATACAGATTGTATGTCCATTAAACAGCTCTTCTCAAAGAAAACAAACAGTCCAGAGTTACACTAACCAAACTCAGGTGCTGAAGACGCGTAGAAACTCCAAATTGATTAACGTTATTGCTCTAAACTTATTCTATAACGATATATGCATGGGAAAACGAATTCAGACACGAAGCTAAGAGCTTGATTGCGAAGACGATAATTAGAGTTACCACATCAACTGATGGTTAATTTTAGACACAGTTTCCCTGGACACGACCAGTAGCCGGGAATACATTGGTGTGTAGACATAGTGTGTTGACGTTCAACTAAGTTTCCCGCAAATTGGAACTGTCAGAATATGTTCTTTTTAGAGGTTTATTCCTCACATAGGTGGCCGATTCTGTCAGGAGAGATTTTATCAACAAAACCCGATCTCTCATACTAGGATCTAACCCTTCAACGACTAAATTTTATCGAAACACACACATATTTGCTTATTGGATGACTATTTGCAGGCCAAGAGATGGAGACTTTTGACAATTTACCACTAGAATGACTGGCTCGATTCTCGAACCAGTCATTCTAGTGGTAAATTTCCAAAATAGTCTTCTCTTGGCTTGCAAGTGGCCATCGATCATGGCTACTGTAGAGGTCGGTTTAGGCCGGCTCCTGCATGAAACGGTTAAAGTAAACATTGTCGTCAGATTTTGTCTCGCATCATCTGATTGGTCTCTGCGTTTGTGATATTTGGCACATTTAGCCCTACGTGTTTTATTTAATGTTTTGAACACTGTCTAATTACAAATAGGTAAAATGAAACACCTGTATGAATGGTACACATGGGGGTGTAAATTAGCAGCTATGTCAAAGCATATATTAGATTGAATTCGAGGCTACACGTAACCTTTAGAGACATGAAAGGGGATCGGCTAATGATGCCAAGAAATCGTCTCGTAAAACACAATTATGGCTATCTGCCATGATGAACTGTGGATGTCACAATAAATAATAAATCTCTCGAGTCATCGAAGCATTACACGAAATATGTCTGCGATAAATGCGGCTACGGTCGCCAACTATTACCATGGGAAATGAGACGCTGGGATGTTGATTGAAGTGACTTAATTTTGTACGGCACAATATGGTATATCATTATCACAGACTCCCAAAGAGAGACTGGTGCTTAATGGTCATGTCCAACACACTGTCAGTCAAGATTACTGTATCAGCCTTCTTATAGATGGTGGTAAATGGGTTCAAGAATGCAGCTACAAGCAGGAGAGTATAGGAGGATAAGTCATATCAAACCACGAGATTCTTAAGCTGAGACACCCATCTTGAAGACAGTGATATTTGACTTTTATTACCATATAGCTCCTTAAGGGAATTCGGGTCGTCTGAGGCTAAGAGTGTGCTCGTGTGTACGTGCGTGTACCTGTGCTCGCGTGCGTGTGTGTACCTCATTGAGCAATACTTTTCTTTGGTTTCTTTCACTATATCGGTGTGGGAATTTTTTAATTAGGTTGATTAAGTTATCTCTCTGCTGTAACCAAAAGCATGACTAAACGTAGTTTTTAAATTGCGTTGTATATTTGATTCGTAAAAATCCAACACTTCCAGATGTGGAACATTGGAGCGACGCCATTGAACAAGTATATCACATATGGACGAATATTGAATGGATCACGTGACATTTTCTTTTATGTCTCTAATGGAGTTTTCCAGTTTTAGCTATGCCCCGCCCATCTCTAGCTAAGCTCCACACACACCTCGCTCTTGTCGGCTATCAATTTCCAGAAAAATATGCAGGTAAGCTGTTGAATATGTTGAAACTAATGTGACTGGGTGCTGTTGCTGCCTATGGCATCAACATCATCCAGTTAAATTAGTTTCAAAATATTCGACAGAATGTTTATTAAATAGTAAAGACAGACAATTCGTACAACCTGTCGGACTATTAAGCGTTTAAAACGGACTAAATCGAGTCATTCGTGCTGTAATTGCTTATTACGTCATCCTACACGTCACGTAGTTAATTATGACGTCAGATGATGGATGGATAAAATGGAGAGGTTCATTAAATCATCGTCAATCCGAGCAGCTCAAACGGCAATCCTTGCGACGCATCTGCGCATAAAACAACTTTAATATAGTACAGTGTTTGTGAATATAATCCTACCATCTTTGCATTTCACCGAATTAGTACCGACTTTTGAAAATTTACCACTAGTCATTCCAGTGGTAAATTTTCAAAAATAGTCTTTTCTTGGTCTGCAAATGGACATTTTCTAAGAGAAAATTTAAATTTTCTTGAAAAGATTTAAGAGGTAAATGATTAATGGTAGCTCACTGCTTGCTACCCATGGCGTAGAAATCTGTTTCTTATTTATGGATGGAGTTTCTACAAATATACGAATATAGTGTCGATGTTATGCAACACCCCACCAGATTCATCCGGGGGATTCTATTAATAATATATGCGGCGTATTATCAAACCATGCGTTCTATAGCAAATACCTAATTGACACATTACACCGATAACCTTAGAGATCCGTATTACAAGGAATGCTTTTCGAAGAATCGCTCAGAGGCCGAACAATGTTTTTTTCACATAGGTTTATTATTTTTGGCGTAACCTGAGATTAAATGGCCATAGCGGTATTTCCTTCCATGTGTATTTCTGGAGGAAGTAGAATTTCTGTATCAGACCAGTGGAATGGATGACAGGTATCGGAAATCTGCTCTTCCGCTCTTGCGTGGGGACAATTGGCATGTCTGAATGGCTTTAAATGCACACCAAATGCTACCCGCTCACGCAAGGTTATGGTCAACAAAGCTGAAATAACAGCGCAGAGAGCGGCCAAATCAATCTTTCATGGGGGTGGATTCACGTGAGATACATAGGCTGGGTCATTACTTCTGTCAAGTACCTAATCTCTGAGGCTAACCTAATCATTATTGCGTAATCTACAAACGATTGTCGTCGTACAATATGTCACTGACTTGGAAACTGCGTGGTTGAGCATACAGTTGTCAATGTTCGAGGGAGCGCATCATTGCCACAAGGCATCGTGATTTCTTTGACACTCTTAAAGGTGTAATGATGCTGATTTCGATTGTGGGATAAGCGCGCGGAGACAGGGATATACGTATCAAAAGAAGTCGATTAATTGCCTTTTCATGTTATCCATCCATCATATGACGTCATAATTAATTACGTGACGTGTAGGATGACGTCATAATGAATTACAGTATGAATGACTCGATTTAGTCCGTCTTAAACACTTTATAGTCAGACACGTTGTACCAATTAAATGACTTTACTAGTTAATGAACATGCTGTTGAATGTTTTGAAACTAAATTGACAGGGAGTTCATCGATCGATCGATCCCAATACAGGCAAAGTGTTGGTGGGGCTTAGCTAGAGATGGGCGGAGCATAGCTAAAACTGGAAAGGGGCCATTATTTCTTAAAATTTCGTGCACAATTTCCCCAGAATACATGCTAAGTACATACTCGCAATAGTAATCCTGTCCAGATGCTATACCGCTACATCGTACAACCGCGGATGCGCTTCGCATTTGTTTCACCACTATCTGAGTGATAATATGGAGCACACATCAGGCAGCTGCCCAGCACGTATTTTCATTACAGCATTGCCATGGTTTGGCAGGTGATAACATATTTTTGGATCGCACGCATACAGTGAAAAACAACACCAACATCATCGCTCCTAATTGCGAAGTAATGTACGAAAGGCTGTATGAACAATGAACTGCGATGCTACTTTCTGACCTGCTCATGAAATCATTTCTATTCTGGCACCAGGAGTTGACTATATAATCTCTGCGTCAGAGATAAAATACTATTATTATTATTATTATTATTATTATTATTATTATTATGGCAATGGAGCTGATACATAGGCTAGCATTATATAATAATGGAGAGTAATTACACACATTGCGTTCGTAGAAGTAGCTTCCAGTAGGCCACGCCCCGGACCTTAGGTCACGCCGATATGGGGTGAAATGAATGTTTGTAGCAGTGTGTATAAAAAGCGTCAGTGTCTCTTTGTTATGCAAATTCGATGGCAGCGACATATCCCAGTCAAATTAGATTTAAAATATTTAATAGCCTTCCTGTACAGTTGTCGTGAAATTCAAACACTAGGACTTTCAGTTCTAAGGGATAAGAACCGCCCCCACCCCCTATCTTGTGACTCCAAAAGATTTATTCTATCACTGGCCACTGGTATAAAGAGACCACCGTTCGTTATAGAGGAATTGCTTGAAATGCATAGGGTGGCCCAGAAAACATGATTCACTGTATTTTCTGATTACTCCTCTTTGCCCATAAGATAAGGTTTTTGTTGAGTCCATTCCACTCTGAACCTTTCCTGTTTTTGCCATGCCCCGCACACACCTAAATAAGCTCCACCCGCTCTGACTATCAATTTCAAGAAAACTGTTGCATATTTTGACACTAATTTGACTGGGTGATGTTGTTGGTTTATCGATAGTGTATAATAGCTGACAACATCGATGGAATTGAGGTATCCAGTTTTATCCATGCCTCATCCATCTCTAACTAAGCTCCAGCCACACTTCGCCCGTGTTGTGATCGATTGATCTCTGAACTCCCTGACTATTAATTTTCAGAAAACTATACCGGTAAGCTGTTAAATATTTTAAAACTAATTTGCTTGGTCGGATAGGCAAATTAGTTTCAAAATATTCAACAGAATGTTTACTGAATAATAAAGACATACAATTCGTACAACAACGCTTAGTCCGTCATCAAGTAAGCTTTCGTGACGTACTTATCTACCTCATTCATGACGTCATTCATTATGACGTCATCATACACGTCACGGAGTTGATTATGACGTCATATGATGGATGGATAAACTGGAAACGACAATTACGAGAAGCTGACAGCACTGACTTGCCATCAGGAAACGAACACCCTTCACACGTAAGCGAAAGCCATGAGATGCCAATAGTGATTTATTATGCAACAATGTGATTAACGAAACAAAATTAAGAAAATTATGTTTATATAAGCGCACCTACTTTGACGTCATCAATTCATCAACAATTATTAGAAATAACGAGCGAGAGAGAGAGCCAATTGATATTATCATAACACAACCTGACACCAACTCCGACATTGATAACGTCACCACGCGTGTTTATCTTCTGAATTGAATAATTATGGTTACACATGTTGCCATGCTGGGAGACAAGGGACATAATCTGTATTGTTTTATTGATGTATACACGATCTATTTATACCAGGATTTGCATATTTTGGCAGCAATGATTAAATGGAAGAGGGGAAATCTAATGCCGTCCCATATTGTTTTGATCATTCTCATTAATTTTATTTAAATTTATATCTTTATACTTGTAAATCTGAATTAGAATCTAGTTACATACACGTAACACCGGGCAGCAACAGCGCCCAGTCAAATTAGTTTCAAAATAATCAACAGCGCATTTATTAAATAGTAAATACACAGTTCATACAACAACGCTTAGTCCGTCGTCAATCATACGTTTTTGCCGAACTTATCTACGTCATTCATGACGTCATAGATTATGACGTCATCATTCACGTCACGTAGTTGATTATGACGTCATATGACGCCAGCTGATGGATGGATAAACTGGAAAGGACAATTGGTTCTCTACAATCCAGTAATTGATGTCTTCAACAATGTCAGATTGACAGATAGTAGCTAGATGATTGCGCAACACGTCTGGCATATTGGCAAATGCAGACAATTGATAGAAGCTACGGACCGTAAGCAGCTTAAAATAAAAATACTTAATCGAACTTGTGATATCCAATAATTGATCTCCACGGCAATACCAGATTAAATGAAACACGTTGAAGTTTTAGCAGAACTTCTGAACGTTCGATCAAACATTCAAAAAACAACTTTAAGGTACATATTCATATACTATGCCTGAAAGTAAAATTGTTAAAATTATATAGAGGCTTAAATTACGGTCCTAGATGTAATGAAACGAAATACATCTTAACATATAATTCGTTGCGTAAAAATTCATATAAATTTGTTAGTTCTGAATTTGAATTAGGGACATCGTATCTCTTATTCAATTTCACACCTTAAAAATAATATTGATTTAAATGGACTGAAACCACCATATGTTAAGATTTATTTCGTTTCGTTACGTCTAGGCACGCCATTTAAGACTCTGAAAGGATGCCATTTTTAAGAATTTTATTTTCAAGCTTTCTGGTGTGTATATGCACCTTTAAGCAAGGAAAATCTACACGCGAGAACCGAATTGTGGGCGTGGCCTGCCACTAGCTTGGGTTGCGTGCCATCGTAAGCATACCTTGACCACTGCCATAACTAGCCCTGGGTACAGTGGTAGCTGGCGTTGTGATTCATCTGTGTAACTAGCTTTGTACATTAGGTAACTGGCCATGTGCACCGCCATAACTGGCCCTGTATATCATCAATGTGATTAGCCTTGTACGTCATGGTAACTGAGGAATCCACTTTATCCATCAATCATATGCCATCATAATCAACTACGTGGCGTGTATGTTGACGTCATAATCAATAACGCCATGCATGACTCGATTTAGTATAATTATGTTCTGTACTGCTGAATTTGGATGCCATTTCGGCCTCGAAGACAATACACATGCAAGCAATAGAATTGTAAATATTAGTGCATAAATTGCGCTAACTGAACCATGTGCTTATATACCTTTCTGACGTTCATTGTAGTCTATCCATGCTGCTATTTATCATGTCAGTCAAGCTATGTATACACACATCTTGATTGGCATGGTAAATAGCATCATGAATAGACTACAATGAAAGCCAGAAAACCATAGAGGCCTATATGTGCACATGGGTTAGTTAAACTGCTAGTCTGAGGACGCTGTCAGAGGTTTGAACAAGCACGTACATCTTTGCGTATTAACATTTTTACTAACATATTCCTTGGCGTCATAGTCCCATGGTGTGGGTTGTGTGAATGTCAGCGGTCTATGCACTCTTCATTACACTGCTGATGATCCTGTTAATGTAATATTTACTGTTTATCCAATTTCCATCCACGTACAAAGGAACTTGTTCTGTAGCCTAAGGACGCCCAGAACAGGTCCAATATTGGGGAATTGGTACAGCGTGTACCGAACGATGGCTTTTACCGCGGATCGTGTTTATGAGAGCTGGCATGTCCACTCCGAAAATAGCAGGGCAGACGTAGAGGTGAAGACGAACAAAAGACGAAAGTCGACCCGGTTATGTCTCTGTCGATAATATCCGGCCAATAACTCTCGGATGAGCAGATGACTTTAAAAAGGAATGGATATGATAAATAGCCAGAAGGAAACTGTAAAGTCATTGAGATTATCACTTATATCAACTGACCCGTGCTCGCTCACGCACACACGCACGCGGGGACACACGCACGCTCGCACGCACGCACAGACGCACGCACACACACTCTCTCGCACACACGCACGCCACGCAATGCCATCATTATACACAACATCATACCGCGCCGCACCGCGCCGCAAGGCAACGCAACGCAGTGCACAGAAACAGACACATACACAGACGCACGCACGCACGCACAATGGACATTTCCAGAGTTATGACGTCATATAACCTCATAATAAGCTAAGTCGCGTGTAGGATGCCGCCATAATCATTACATCATAACTTAGTCTTCAACCCTTAATGGCCCGACACGTTATACAAATTGTATGTCTTTACTATTTAATAAACATTATGTTGAATATTTTGAAACCAATTTGACTGGGTGATACCCAGTCAAATTAGTTTCAAAATTAGTTTCAAAATATTCAACAGCTTACCTGTATAGTTTTCTGGAAATTGATAGTCAAGGAGATCGATCGATCCCAACACGAGCGAGGTGTGGGTGGAGCTTAGCTAGAGATGGGCGGGGCATAGCTAGAATGGAAAGGCCCAGTGCGAGTGCAATACACTCTTTTCCATTGTGACATGACGGTAGTTACGAAGCTCAATAGCGCGATATCAATACGTCATAATACTGTCAACGTTTACGTCATCATTGATTATTGTCAGTTTTCGCCAGACATACCAATAGAGGAATCCGTTTCTAGAGATGGTCCGCCCACCATCATTCTCGTGATGGAATCGATTTGAAACTCGATCTAGATTTCAAAATAACTATAGCGGCAAGCTGTTGAATATTTTGAAACTAATTTGACTGGGGCCTGTTTCTGCCTTTTGTCACTGTTTATTAACCTTTCATACCGAAGCCGGCCAAAAACGACCTCCTTAGTAGTATTGATTCATTTCATTTTGGCGAGCCATGAGACGACTATTTTTGAAAATTGACCACTGCAATGACTGGCTCGATAACAGAGCCAGTCATTCAAGTGATAACTTTTCTAAATAGTCTTCTCTTGACTTGAAAACGGGCGTTCGAAGACATACAATTGGTACAGTGATAATATATGTCGTTATGATTGTGACATCACCTAGCTAGCGACGTAATTGATTATAATACTTGAGAAACATATCGGATCACTCCATTGTTGATATGTTCAGTGTATGTGAAAATTCGATACGTCATAGCACACTTTAGACAGTAGTTAGTATGCATATTGTGTTTGTTGTAAGAAACTAATGAGATTACAGAAGAATTTGTAATGAACCAATGGCTGAAAAGCTAACCATTTTTAAATAGCTGTATTGTTGAAGCTGTAGCTGTCATTAAAAATTCAGGCTTTCTGACGCAAGGAAAATACACAATGGACCTTTCCAGTTTACCTATCCATAATATGACGTCATAATCAACTACGCGATGTGTAGGATGGCGTTATAATCAATTATGGCATGAATGACTCGATTTAGTCCGTCTTAAATGCGTAATAGTCCCACACGTTGTACGAATTGGATGTCTTTACTATTTAATAAACATTATGTCGTATATTTTGTAACTAATTTGACTGGGCGCTGTTGCTGTCATTAGTTTTCAAAATAGCTAACAGCTAACCTGCATAGTTTTCTGGAAATTGATAGTCAGTAACTTCATGGATCGATCGATCCCAACAGGAGCCCTGTTTGGGTGGAGCTGAGCTAGAGATAGGTGGGGCATGGCTAAAACTGGAAAGATCCATTGAATCGAACATGTGAACCCTGGCAACGACATCACAGGCAAAGCGGGTTGGACACGGAACGCTCGATGAATGAGGGTGGGTGGGGGGGGGGGGGTTCGCGGTGAGGTGGAGACTATAAGAGTGTTGGAATCCATTTGAAAATTTGTTACATGAATTCCCAGAATTTCAATTGACCTTTCCATTTTTAGCTATGCCCCGCCCATCACTAGCTACGCTCCACCCACACCTCGCCTTGTTGGGATTGATCGATCACCAAATGCCCTAGCTATCGATTTCCTGAAAACTATACAGGGAAGCTGTTGAATATTTTGTAACTAATTTGACTGGGTACTGTTGCTGCTTTCGGCAGCAACAGCGCCCAGTCAAATTAGTTTTAAAATTTTCAACAAAATTTTTATTAAATAGTAAAAGCAAACAATTTGTACAACAACGCATAGACCGTCTTCAAATATGCGTTCGTGACGTACTTATCGACGTCATTCATTATGATGTCATTGTACACATCAGGCAGTTCATTCTGGCGTCATATGATGGGTGCGTACTCTGGGAAGGTGAATTTCAACGTATAGCTATACAGTTAAGCTGTCAAATATTCGAAATACCAATTTGGCTATAATAGGAACAGTTCTCCGTCGAAATATTTTCAAAATATTCACCATAATGTTTATTAAAAAGACGTACCATTTGTACACTTCAGAACAGAATTCTCGATTTTCGTAGTGGAGCTTCACCATTTTGATGGTGCCGTATTTAATTATGACGTCATATACTCGAATGCCAGATAGGATTCCTCCATTATAAATAAGAGATACACAGATTTTGGTGTCTCGATACGTGCTACTGTTTTGCTCATTTATCGTTTTGAATGGGTAGAGCTAAATGTGGGGATGGGGTGTCACTCAGACTCATTTGGTATGTACCCATTTAAATATGTTCTATTCAACGACTCCACTTTCAAAAATAATCTTTCGAGAGAACATAACCCTTTGCATAGGGTCTTTTGGACATCAATACTCTCCGTTGATCGTTAAATCACTGACATAAATCAGAATTCAATAATAATATTGATGAATAGAGCAAAATAAACATATCACATATCAGCGCCGTGGCCACTGAACCATTCTCGATCGATTCCAAACGGCCGACCTGTGTGATCCGAGGGATGATCTCAATTTCTCAAATGTCAATACTATACATTGTGTGAGTGGAGCGGAACCACATGGACTAGCGTTGATTATTTTCTGACGCAAGCTTTTAAACCCTTTACCTATTTCAGACCAAAACCATCAAGCTCTCTTGTGACGTAACTAATATTTTGTTGACTATTTTGAAACTAATTTGCCTAAAATAGGCAGCAACTGTTCCCAGTCAGATTAGTCTCAAAATAGTCAACCGCTTTCCTGCATAACTGTCCTGCAATTGAGATTGTGGAATTTGAAAGGTTAAAGGGTAGACGAATCCGAATGACTACAGATTCAATGGGACACAGATATGTTACAATAGTTCAGCCATCTAACGGTTATTGTGGTGGATGGGGTGGGGTGGGCTGGTGGTGGTGCTGGTGATGGTGGTGGTGGTGGTGGTTGTGAAGACGGTGCTCGCCGTGGTCGCGGTGATATTGTTGTGGTAATCCTGAAGGCTGGGGAGATTTGTTTCCATCAAACCACGCAGGAAGAATATTATAGAGTCGAGGGGAAAATATGGAAACACGTTATTTCATGGCGAGATTGAAAATGTGTTACCTTACCTATCTTGAAATGAAATCTCAAATTACAACACTTAGCGCTGGCATATCAAATGATTTTATCCCTGATAACCCAGGTTACTGGGCCAATACTGGGATGCATTGGTCCAGTAATGTGCGTGATAATGGAAGATACCACCACTTCACGACCCCTTACAAACATGTGACCGTTGTACGTTCTCTGTAGACCGACAACCACCACCTTATTTTATCCCAGACATTGATTTGTTTTTCAACAATGCCATTTAATTTCATTTATCATCACCGATGGCACGATGCTCTAATGAATGCATACCTAATAAGCCAACCACGCAAGGATCCTTCTTACATTCTGTCTGAATTTCTATTCGCTTTGACTATCTTATGACAACAAATGAGACACTTATGTCAAAATATCTTTATGTTTTTCCGAACTTCCACTTTATTCTTGTTCCATATGTACTCTATTTGGATCTGTCATGGCAATCATGTGGTTCAAAGTTTACAGTGGTGTCCATAAATTCCCGCGAGCTGATGAAGGCGAGCGAATGCCAATGGTTCCAAAGACAGACATATATAGACCGGTGCCGTCGTTATGTTCACGACGAATCATGACACCATTGCCTCCGTTTCCACAATAAATTGCAAAACAGTTACACCCTAAATACATAGCAATTGTCAAATTAAACATGTATGCAATGTAACACATGTATGACTGATATCGAATGGATTAGAAAAACGTATTCAAATTAGCAGCTAACACTTTGTACCAGAACCTTAGCTGCTTTATAAACATACGTGTAGCATATAGGGACTTGAAAGAGGATTGCCTCATGTGCAAAAGATGCCAAGAAATGGTTTCCTAAAGACAATTCACCTTTCCAGAGTATCCATCTATCATCTTACATCGTATGACGTGTATGATGACGTCACAATCATTACGTCACAAAGGGTTCCATATCGACCGCCACCAAATCTTAAATACCCCGACACGTTGTATAAATTGTATGTTTTTGTAATTCTTTGCTGTTTAATAAACATGCTGTTGAATATTTTGAAACTAATTTGACTGGGCGCTGTTGCTGCCTTAGGTTTGGTTTCAAAATATTCAACAGCTTAAATGTGTAGCTTTTTGGAAATTGATAGTCAGGCTGTTCAGAGATCGATCGCTCCCAAGACGAGCGAGGTATGGGTGGAGCTTAGCTAGAGATGGGCGGGGCATAGATAAAACCGGAAAGGTCCATTATGATTGCTAGGCAACCATTTCCAAATAGCATCTCTCCTGTGTCATTGAAGCGTCACACTGAATCTGTGGCAAATGCGGATTACGTCGTCAATGACCTTTCCAGTTTATCCATTTATCATATGACGTAATAATCAAATACGTGACGTGTATGATGACGCCATACTCAATTACAGCATGAATGACTCGATTTAATCCGTCTTAAAGGCGTAATCGTCTGACACGTTGCACGAATTGTATGTCTTTGCTATTTAATAAACATTATATTGAATATTTTGAAACTAATCTGAATTGGCACTGACTTGGCACTGTTGTTGCCAAAATATTCAACAGCTTACCATTATAGTTTCCTGGAAATTGATAGTCGGAGAGTTCAGAGATCGATCGATCCCAGCACGAGCGAGGTTTGGGTGGAGCTTAGCTAGAGATCGGCGGGGCATAGCTAAAACTGGAAAGGATTCTTATCATCATGTGAAATGAGATGCTGAGCTGGTGAGTGACGTGACTTGATGCTGTTTGGAGAGAATATGTTATACACGTAGCAGACTCTCCCGAGAGAACATTAGCGCACAATGGTCAAGTTTAGAATAGTGACACAAGCATGTCGCGGGAGCATATCCCATTTGAAGCCATTGTGCTACATGACATGATACAATCAGCACCCTCTGTCTTGTGATGCTGTGCCGCATCCTTACGCTGTTCTGGGTAATGTAGGGGCGGTGTTTTACATGCTAACTCACAAGATGTGCAGCGTTTAACCTCTCTTGTGTCAACTTAACCCTTTAATGGTCAAACTGACCAAAACAACTCCACAGTGGTCTTCAGACATAGCTATTTGAAAGGCTTAGAGAAGAGTATTTTTAAATATTTACCACTAGAATGTTTGGCTCGGTAACCGAGCCAGTCATTCTAGTGGTAAATTTTCAAAAATACTCTTATCTCGGCCTGCAGATAGACACTGGTTAGGTAAAAACTTCTTTTTTTTTTGTTACCATTACCCCTTTAATGGTCAACCCAGTGAAAAAAATTCAATGTAAATTTACATAATGGTCTTCGAAAATTAAAATATCTTGAAAAATATTGACCATCAAAATGTTTAATTGATATATCAAGTAGTATTTTGAGTGATCTGAGGTGCTGTTGATACAAGCGGGGTTACTAGGATAGACCTTCTTGATATGCATTCAGCCTGCGGTTATCGAGCCAGTCATTCCTGTGGTAAATTGTCAAAATAGTCTTCTCTTGGCCTGCAAATGGACATTCCTCAAGGCCATTGACTAGGCCGATTTTGGCCAGACTCGTCAAGAAAGGGTTAAAGAGGTCATATTGTAGGCCAATTGGTACACTGCGTTCTGCTATCTTTCTCACAATACACAAATACACCGTTAGTACAGCGTTTGTCATTCCAAGACTTGGAACAAATATTCCATCACGTCAAAACATGATTTCCAAATAAAGATACTTAGCCACTCTCGATTTTGCATCCTGCTATGTAGAATGTCGTGATGTTTTGGCCGTATTCTCACACGCTTTACCGCATGGCGTTTGGGACGTGACTGGAAACCGGTACAACAAAACAAGGGACTGGACGCCGCCGGACATTGAGAAAGTGATCGAAGGTCAACTATGTGCCAAGCTAAAGTTCAGAGATCAACTCCGACTCTAAAAAAACATCACGAGCAATGTAAATATCAGGACCACATCGATTAAATTCAGATGGATTCTAGAATGTGCTTTATCTCTGGAATTTCAGAGAGAGAGAGAGAGGTGGCAGGGTGGGGTGAGAGAGGGGTAACAAGAGCCGTACGTAGGTAAGGTAACGGGAGGGGCATAATATTTATCTGGTTTACACTTATTCTGACAAGAAATAGAACAATTGACACTAACGCAGTCAGACATATTATGTATCAAATGCCAAATGGTTGATGTATTTTACCAGCACTTCACCCATTCTTCAACGCCAATCCATCAACACTTTCATATCAACGCGGGTAAAATACACCTGGGCTTAATTTGTATTCGTCTAGATGTTACGTAATAAGAGCGATGCGGGAGGAGATAGGTCTATTACCTAGCACTACGACGCAAACATATGCGAAGTGTCATTGAAACTAAGGCTTTGCCAGTCTCGGGAATGTGTGAAGTGGTGGAAACAAGATTGTATGTTTTATTAGTCATCAATTCCAGAATAATTGCCAAAATAAAGCATCCTAATTGACAGGAATCTTTCCGGTAGAACCTCTTTATACAATGACAATGGCTGATGGAACATAGTTCCCGCTGTTGTTTTTGTTGCTGTCGTTGTTGCTTCCAGGCGCCAAAGATATATTCGAAAATTTACGCGGTGATGCTGGTGGTGGAGGTGTTAGTTGTGGTGGTGGTGGTGGTGGTGGTGGTGGTGGTCGTAGTCGTAGTGGTGGTGGTGGTGCTGATGGTTGTGGTGTTGGTGGTTGGTGGTTGGTGGTTGGTGGTTGGTTGTTGGTGGTTGGTGGTTGGTGGTTGGTGGTTGGTGGTTGGTGGTTGGTGGTGGTGTGGTGTGGTGTGGTGTGGTGTGGTGTGGTGTGGTGTGGTGTGGTGTGGTGTGGTGTGGTGTGGTGTGGTGTGGTGTGGTGTGGTGTGGTGTGGTGTGGTGTGGTGTGGTGTGGTGTGGTGTGGTGTGGTGATGGCGGTTGTCGTGGTCGTAGTGGTGGTGGAGGTGGTGTTGTTGGTGGTGGTGGTTGTGGTGGCGGTGGTGATGGCGGCGGCGGCGACGGCGGCGGCGGCGGCGGTGGCGGCGGCGGCGGCGGCGGCGGCGGTGACGGTGGCGGTGGCGGTGGTGGTGGTTGTGGTTGTGGTTGTGTTTGTGGATGTAGTGGTGGTGGTGGTGGTGGTGGTGGTGGTGGTGGTGGTGGTGGTGGTGGTGGTGGTGGTGGTGGTGGTAATGGTGGCGGTGGTGATGGTGGTGGTGGTGGTGGTGGTGGTGGTGGTGGTGGTGGTGGTGGCAATGGTTGTGATGGTGGTGCTGGCTGTGGTGGTTGTGGGTAGTGTTTGTGATGTTTGTGGTTTCCATAAATCAACAAGAGAATGCCATAGAAGTACAAATAGAAGGGGGTGGGGATGGGGTGTAATACGTCATATGACGGGATTGAGACGTACGTAGGCCGTGTTCTCACTAGAGAGTTAATCAGGAATAACTCCATACTTCAGTATGGCGTTATTCAGGATTAAGTCTCTAGTGAAAACACGGCATTAGTCTCGTAAATGGAAGTGAAATCCCGAATTACACCAACACGTATAGCCAAATCATTGAGCACAATGATGCAGGATATGCTGGTACCTTAGAACATTTATTAAACGAATACCTGAACCCGAAAGACCAAAATCTACAATGTAAGAACTATTCCGATGACTATTTTGAAGCTTATTTGACTTGAACCTGTTGCTGCCTATGGCAGCAACAGCTTCCTTTCAAATTAGTTTCACGATATTCAACGGTTTACCTGTGAGGTTACCATAAAATTGGGATTCTAGGAATTCGCGATTTAAAAGGTTCGTTACACCTTACACATCTGTTGCCAATTGACAATTGTACGTCGTCTATAGAACAATAACCCACAACCATATTTTATCCCAGACATTGATTTGCTTTCCGGCAAGGCCATATATTTCCATTTACCATCACCTATGACACCGTGCTGTCACCAATGCACGCCGGATGGGCCGAACGGGCACGGATCTTTCTGAGCTTCTGTCTGAATTAATATAATATTCTGTTACTTTATGACAAAAACCGAGACACTTATGCCAATTAACCGAATACTTGTTGAACTTCTACTTTCTCTTGTTCTGTTTTCATATGTGATTTTTATGGAATGTCATGGAAATTGCGTTGCTCAAAACAATTACGTTCTGAATGTCATAAGAACATGCATCTTACATCTTCCGGATTCTAAACATATATTGGCGTACGTCCTTAGTCGTGAAATTGTTAATCAATTTAACCGATTTGTTTCCCAATCAATGTCTTGGATAGATGGCAATGGCACTTTTCATTCTATCCATCCGTCATATGACGTCATATGACGTCATATGACGTCCTAATCTACGACGTAACGTGTTAGGATGACGTCATATTTAATTACAGCATGGATGATTCGAGTTAGTCTGTCTTAAACGCTTGATAGTTCGACATGCTGTACGAATTGTATGTCTTTACTATTTAATAAATATGTTTTGATACTAATTTGACATGGCGCTGTTGCTGCCAACAGCTTACATTTATAGTGTTCTGAACAGGGATCTAAAGATCCCAAGACGAGTGATGTATCAGCGGAGCTTAGCTAAAGATTGGCGGTGGAGCTTAGCTAAAGATTGGCGCTAAAGATTGGCGGGCATAAATAAAACTGGAAAGGTCCATTCAGCTTGGAGTAACATTTTACAGTCGTGCCCATTTGTGTTCGTGAGTGAATAGAGGCAACGACGAGTGAATGGGATTGTCAACGTTTCCAAAGATGGGATTGTCAACGTTTCCATAGATAAATCGATCTTGTGTCGTGATAATGAATCATTGTACCATCGTCTTCTCATCGACAATACCTTTCAAAACAGTCGCGTCCTAAAGATACACCGATTGTTTAATTAAACACAGATATAATGCCGGAATCAATGGCACATACCTTGGTGGAAAACGTGTTCGAATTAGCAGCTAGCATTTTGTACTACAAACTTATCTTCAATACAAGCATACGAGTACGCTGTCGGATATTTTGAAACTAATTTGACTGGAAGCTGACAGCAATTCTCCCAGATAAGTTTGTTATAAAACATTCAAAATTATATTTCACACATCATACCCGGGTCTTCTTATTAAGGTTTCTATGTTGAAATGGTTAACTCCACTCTTAATAGTGTGAGATTATGCATTGTATAGTAGTAGACTGTAGAGAGAAAGATGTTACCAGGGAATTGGTGACTAAAGAAAAGGCGGCGTTATGTGTAACAGATGACAAGAAATCGTCTCGTAAAGACAATTCACCTTTCCAGAGTATCCATCCATCACCTGACCTCGTATGACGTCATAATCAGCTCAGCGCGTGTATGATGACATCAGAATCATTACGCCACAAAGGGTTCCATATAGACCGTCAGTAAATCTTAAATGGTCCGACACGTTGTATGAATTGTATGTTTTTGTAATTATTTGCTATTTAATAAACATGCTGTTGAATATTTTGAACCTAATTTGACTGGGCGCTGTTGCTGCCTTCAGAGTACCCACCCATCATATGACGTCATAATGAACTGCGTGATGTGTACAATGACATCATAATGAATGACGTCATGAATGACGTCGATAAGTACGTCACGAACGCATGTTTGAAGACGGTCTATGCGTTGTTGTACAAATTGTTTGCTTTTACTGTTTGATAAATATTCTGTTGAATATTTTGAAACTAATTTGACTGGGCGCTGTTGCTGCCTTAGGCAACAGCACCCAGTCAAATTAGTTTCAAAAGATTCTACAGCTTGCCTGTGTAGTTTTTTGGAAATTGATGGTCAGGGTGTTCAGAGATCTATCGATCCCAACACGAGCGAGGTATGGGTGGAGCTTAGCTAGAAATAGGCGGACATAGCTAAAACCGGAAATGTCCATTATAAAGAAATACCAGACCATTCCATCGCATATGATGTCATGTTGTGAATATGGGAGTGTAGGATTAGCTACCCTCAGATCCGCGAGTACGATATCGTATGATATTTAGTACTTGGAAAATATTGGCGTATGTTTCCCAACACTCTGCGTTTGAAATCAAAGCGTTAATTTCTCAAGGTGAATATTTATTACAGTATCAACACATTACGTCACTTGGGGATTCCAAGGTACCAGGAAATATAAGCCATTATAGACACGTCGGGTGCGAGACATGTATGAGTGTGAATAGTGCGTGGTGTTATTACATCGCTGGGGGGAAACCCGATGACTGTTTTGATAATGACCTATAACGAGTACAAAAATGTAGTTTGAATGTCAGGATGATTGTTTGAGTATTTTGTAGAGAATTGTTTTGTAAACGAAAGGCTGGTAATTACGATCACAATGGGCGGAGAAATTATGCTGTTCAGTTAGATTGAGTTGGGTGTGATTATCACTAACCTAGTTTTGTCATTTCGGATATTTTTAATAGCCGTTTTGGGTTGGGTTTAAAAACAGCGATAAATTACTAGAAATAAGGAGGCGCAGTTTACCAGCATTAGAACTGGTTTTGGTATTTTAATATAAGAACGGCATGGTGTGACGGTAAACAGTGATGGATTAAATACTGAGAAGCTTTAAGGAGATATTTTCGGTAGTTAATGCAACGGAGTCTTACGAGACCACTGTGTAAGATAAGATTTTGATGGTGGCCAAGAAAGATTGTTGGATAACGGGAACGGCCATAATAGAGTGCTAAGGAAACCGGTTCTATGATTCATTACCGCGTGGTGCGTGATGCTGATTGCACAACTTGTGATCATCCTGGAATAACCCCATCGGCTTAAGGATCAGGCATTAGTACGTCATGACGAGTGGTAACCATCTATCATTGTGACTAAATGAGAATTGTCCCATTGTGAAAGTAATTACAGCAGTACCATACGTGGCTGGTTAATGCTCTTGTCACAATAAACCAAAAGGATAGGGAGCACAAAGTATGCGAGTTATGACTGTTGATGAGTCTTGTCAAAGCAAGCAAAGTTTCCATTATCTGTCACGAGCCATCACTCCCAAGCTGGTTCCCACCAGTTCCAAGATTGCACAACGAGGGAGCAAGGGACCAATCAGAGTGCGAGTTTTAGGGGGAAATCCTTGGGATATCCCAAAATGACGTCAGAGCGGAGGAGCCACTTTATTTGTATTTAAGTTGGTGTTTGCTCTGTTTTCGGTTATCTTTTTAACATCATTAGATCAGTGTGCAAGCTCTTTATACCATCATTAGATCAGAGTGGTAATCTTGAGTACAAGTTAGTATAGTAAGCAGCTCATAATTATTATCACGTTAAAAGTTATCTCAATTGTTTTACAAGCCTTCAATGCGGCATTTGTAAATTATAGTAATTAATAACGTTTTCAATTTTTGTATTACTTTCCAAGTCAAAGTGTTTTTAGTTCTGTTCAAGTTTAAGTAAAGTGAAAGGAAGACCATATTTCCTGAACCGCAGAAAAAAGTCAGATTTAGTTTAGAGTATAGATTTATTTCCAAGAGAATCGTGAATTCTTCAATGTGGATGACACAATAAATAATATCTCTCCAGGGGCATCACACGACATATATATGCCACAAATGGGATAATGTCACCAACCATTACCATGTGAAATGAGAGGCAGGGATTGTGATTGAAGTGGATGCGTATCTATACCTCACAATATGATATGTCCGTATCGCACATTCCCAAGAGGACATGAGTGCATACTGATCATGTCCAACACACTGCCACTTGGAATTACTGAATCAGTCTTCTTATGGACGGTGCTAAATGGGTGCAAGAATACAGCTACAAGCAAGTCGCTTGAAAACCAAGATAATCTGAATCAGTCAAATAGTCAGTTTGGATCATAGATTTTGTCAGCTATGTACTATTCGACATTTCAATTCACTTGTACGATTCCACCTGCTTCTCATTTTCTGGCTATGGTAGGGAATTTATTGAAGACAGTAATATCCGACCTTTATTACTATACCCACGTCAGGGGAAGATGGTATTGCCTTTCAGGTCTGGATGTGCATGCGTGTGCGTTGGTCAAATATTTTTCTTTGGTTTCTTTCATTGCTGCATGATGATACATTTTAGTAGGTTGCTTAAATGTAAATTTCTCTCTCCTCTCTCTCCCTATCCTCCCCATCTCTCTCTCTCTCTCTCTCTCTCTCTCTCTCTCTTTTTCTCTCTCTCTCTCTCTGTCCCTCTCCCCTCTCTCTCCCTTTCTCTCCCCTCTCTCTCTCCCTCGCTCTCTCTCTCTCTCTCCCTCTCTCCATCTCCCTCTCCTCCTCCTTTCTCTCCCCTCTCTGTTTCTCTCAATCTCTCTCACTCTTTCTCCCCCTCTCCCTCTCTCCCCTCTCCATCTCTCCCTCTCGCTCCTCTCTCTCCCCCCACTCTCTCTCCCCCCCCCCCCCCCCCCATCTCTCTCTCACTCTCTCTCTCTCTCTCTCTCTCTCTCTCTCTCTCTCTCTCTCTCTCTCTCCAGTACTACAGGCATGAAAAAATGTCATTTGTAAATTGAGTTGTATATATGTGGGTTTTTTTTAAGAACTCCAACACTTTCAGTGTTAAACGTGACATAATAAAAGTAAATGATCTCTTCCATAGGTCTGACACCATTGAATAAGGATATGAGATATGCACAAATCTTCCAGGAATTACATAGCAATTTCTTTTAGGTCCCTAAGCAAATCCTCACCACTCCCACTGAACACAAACTGCAATCATTGAGACGCATCTATTCATAAAACAATGTTAATATGTCACGGTGTCTGCTAGTTTGATAATACTAGCTCTCTCGTTCATCGTGTTAGTACAGTATACTTACTCCTTCAACAGAAGGGTTGTCTTTAAAACAGATGGCTGTTGCTGGTCATTGGAAGCAAAGGTGACAACGCTTGATGTAGAGATGCATTTCTTATTTAACCAGTTTAACCCATTAAGGACCAAATTTTGCTAAGAAAAAAAATTTGCCTATGGAATGTCCATTTGCAGGCCAAGTGAAGACGATTGTTGATAATTTACAACTGGAATGATTAGTTCGGATATCGAACCAGTTATTCAAGTGGTAATATTTTCAAAAACTGTTTTCTCTTAAGCCAGTAAATGGACATTAATCAATGTTACTATAGAGACCAGTTTTGGCCGTCATCGTAATGAAATGGTTAATCGATTTAAACTAGTATACGAGCATGGTGGCCACATTACCCACCAAGCCACCAAATTCATCACGGCGATTCTATTCATAATACATACAGTAATTTGTCAGTCTATGTACCCTAAAATACACAGTAACAAATCCCGATAACTCCAGACAGCCATATCAGAAGTAATACGTTTCGAAGAATCGTTCAGAGGCCGATCAATGATTATCGCATAAGTTTATTAGTTTTGGCATAACCTGTGATTAAGTACCCATGGAGATGATTCCTTCCATATGTATTTATGGAAGAAGAATATGTGTTTCTCACAGGTGGTGTCGATAATATGTATCAGAGATCTGTTCTTCCACACTCGCGTTGAATCTATTTGCATGTCTGAACAGTTTTTAGGGAAATCCTGGTTATAACTGTATTCTCAAGCCGGGGTGCAGTCCAGAAACCTGGAACAACAGTGAAGAGATTGACACACTCCATCGTTCACGGCGGTTCCTGTGTTCAAAAGACACGGACTACACTACATTTGCTAGGTACCAAACACAATCTATGTTACTCATTCTATCATGACATTGGTGATACAATATGGCACCGACTTGGAAATTATATTAATGACCATATCGTTGTAAATTATTGAGGAAGTACATTATTATCACATGATATATTGACTTCTTTGACACACCTCATGGTGTAATGAAACTGATTTCGTTTGCAGAATACGCAAACATGGACAGATAAAAAGATATGCAAAGAAGTCGTTCTAATCTTGGCTTACATTCGGTATAATCCTTTCCCAGAGATGTAAATCATACTTACAGGATTAACACTGTCCAGACGCTATATCGCTACATTGCACAATGGCTGATACGCTTCACGTGTCTTTTACCATTGTCTGAGTGAAATGGAGCATCCATCACGCAGCTGTCTATAGCCCCTATTTTCATCACATTATAGCGATATTTCGGCAGATGATAACATATTTGAAGATCGCACACATTTCGGGACAACAACACCAACATCACTACCAAGGGTGTGTATGTAAATTCAGGGAATGGATTGTGATGCCACTTTCTGACGTGCTCAAGAATTCACCTCTATGTTGGCACTAAGAGATGATGTTTAAATCTTTTAACATCTGCAGACCAAAATACGACAATGTCCCTTTGTAATGTAAAGCCGATCGTAGCAACATCTCCCAGTCAAATTAGATTCAAAATTCTTAACAACTTTCTTGGAAAGTTGTCGTGAAATTCAAACGCAGGGAGTTTAAGCGTTAAAAACCAACATTTTGCAGCTCCTAAAGATGTATTCTATACCAAGTCAATGATATTCACCTTCTGATTGTTGAGCTCTTGCAAACAACGTAATCCAGGGGTTATATCTCTGGACCTACTTAATCTTTTGAAAACAATTCGAATGAAAGTTGTTGGTGGCATCAGTCAAATTGTTTTCAAAAAATTCAGCAAACCAAGAGTTTTTGCTCATTGAAATTATTGTCTGATGACTTGCAGCACCGAGGCAGATAAGAGACTATGGCTCTTGAGAGATTAATTATTTGAAATAAAGTGGCCATAGAAAACATGTTTCATTGCAGTTCTTATTAAGCACCTTTTACAATAGATGGGGTTTCATTGCCTTCATTGTAGTATTACGTGAGAGCGACTGACATATCTTCGAGACGTACACCATTCACACGCGAGCGAAAGCCATGAGTTGCCAAGAGAAAATTATTATGTAATAATGTGATTGGCGAAACAAAATTACTTAGGCTAATTATGTTCATATAAACACACCTATATTGACGTCATCAACAGTAGCTAAACTGATGAAGAAAGGTTTGAATATCATAACACAAATCTGACACTAAAATTCTATATTGCTAACGTCAACAAGGGCGTTTAAATTTTTGTGAATGGATGATTACATTTACACGTGTTTACGTGCCGAGAGACTTGGGACATAATCTCGATTGTCTTTGTGCTTTATACACGATATATTGTATTAGGAGAGCCGGATTAAGGCAATGGCTAAGAGGTAGACAGCCCCTGGGTCCCAAAGAATAAGGGGCCCCAAATCACAAACAATCATCATATTTTATCCATTTGAACATGGAATCCCAGTATCGCACTTTTACAGTATTAATATGCGTAAGCTGTTGACTATTTTGAAACTAATTTAACTGGAGGTTGGTGGACTAATTTTCAGGAAAAATTAGTTTCAAAATATTCAACAGCATTTTGACGCGTATGTAACACATTTATTATATGCTGTAGTAGTAGTAGTAGTAGTAGTAGTAGTAGTAGTAGTAGTAGTAGTAGTAGTAGTAGTAGTAACGGTAGCAGTAGTGGTAGTAGTAGTAGTAGTATTAGTAGTATTAGTAGTAGTAGTTGTAGTAGTAGTAGTAGTAGTAGTAGTAGTAGTAGTAGTAGTAGTAGTAGTAGTAGTAGTAGTAGTAGTAGTAGTAGTAGTAGTAGTAGTAGTAGTAGTGGTAGTAGTTCCACACAGTCATTGATTGTTTTTATAAAGCCAATTGAAAATAAAAGCAAGTCCGTATTCACTCCTAACAACTCTGGAACCTTCTGTATCTTTCGTCCACCGCCACTGCTATGCAGTGCTATGCTATATCAAATTCAATATTGGTCCCCGTGACGTTGGCCTACATGGCAAATTCGATATTGGCACGTTACCTCCCTACAGTCAAGTAATCGACATGTTCAGCAATGTCAGATTAAAAGATAGTACTTAGATGAATGCCCTACTGACATGTTGAACGAGCAGAAAATTGATAGATACTGAGGAATCTAAGCGCCTCAAGCCAAAATACTTGAACGAACTTGGGATATCCGATAATTGATGTCGTAGACAATAGCAGACTAAAGTAAACACGTTGACGCTTTATCAGATGCCCTCAAGCAGACTATAATTTATAGAAGCCAAGCAACTTAATCAACAAAGACCTCTAAGCATGCATCTAATCCGGGGCTTTCATCTATCTAGCTTTGTGTACCATTGTAACTGATGTTGTACCTTGTCGTAACTGACCTTTTGTGCCGTAACCTCTAATCTATGTATAGCATCAAGGTAACTGGTCTTGTGCTCGGTTGTACCCGGTCATTTGTAACGTCGTGGTTGGCATCGTGTTCCATTGTTAACAAACTGCATAAATCCACTGTTTATTGTTTGTTGCTAGGAGACACGTCCTGCTTGGACTCAGATGGAAAATGAGGCATGTACTCTCTCTGGCTCGACACAGACGCAAGAGAGATTGAAGGAATCCACTTTTAGCCATACCCCGCCCATTTTTAACTAAACTCTACCTATCGATCAATCCCTGAACTCACTGACTATCAATTTCTAGTAAACTATACAGGTTAGCTATTCAATATTTTGAATGAAACTTATTTGACAGGGTGCTGTTGCTGCCTATGACTATTACGCGTTTAAACACACTCAATCCATGGCGTAATTGATTATGACATCATCGTACCCGTCAAGTAATTGATTATGGTATCACATGATTGACTGAGAAACCGGAACCCTCCAATATCCTGCCTTGACTCAGATGGAAAGGAGAATCTTCGCGCCCTGACAGAGCAATCTCGACAGCGCAAGATCAATCTCGACTGCTTCATAAGGAGTTGGGGGATTTAGTTGTCGTATATTGTCTTTTCCAAAAATATTTGCTCAGCGCGCATGCTGTCTACTAGAATACTTTACATGGAATAATAGTGGACGATGTATACGTAATGCGTGGTTGGAGCATCAAGTATATCTTATTTTCCAACTTAAAATATCAGAAGTAGTATAGAAATTCGATACAATTATACTCTGTACAGTTGACCATGCCATTCCTACCTCCAAGCAAATACGCGATGCCAAGAATAATATTGTAAACATTATGAAATAAATTAAATTATCTGACAAATGTGCGCATATATGATCTTAGAAATCCGCATATATGATCTTAGAAATCCATATAATCTATTACTGGATAAGGAAGGAGGAGCACGGTAGTCTATTAATTGTACTAGTTACCATGTCAACCAAGATGTTTGTTTCATTATCTGACGATGCAGCTGCAGTCCCGTAAGGAATTTGACCAAGCCCGCACTAGCGGGTACACTTGCTATCATTTACAAATGCATCATGCTTCCAAGAGTTGGTCGGTATGAATGTCGGCAGTCTATGTACCCTTCATTACACCGCAGATGATCGTGTTAATGTAATATTTACTGTTTATCCAATTTCCATCCACGAACAAAGGAGCATGCTTTGTAGCCTAAGGACGGTCAGAACAGGTCCAATATTTGGAGAATCGCTACAGCGTGTACAGCACCATGGCTTTTACCTCGCATCTTGTCTATAGGAGCTAGTACGTCCAGTCCAAAAATAGCAGGCCAGACATAGCCCATAGTTAAGGTGAATGCAAACACAAGATGAAAGTCGACCCGGTTATGTCTCTATCGATAATATCCGGCCAATAAATCGTGGATGATCGAATGACTTTTAAATGAATAGCTATGCCAAGCAGACGCATGCACAAACGCACGCACGCACGCACGCACACACGCACAATTGCGAATGCAGTAGCCGCTTCAACTAATAGGTCGACAGTGATTAGCAGGCTCAATACCGCCGATAGCAATGCAGCATAATACAGGCAACGTGTACGCCATCTTTCTTTAATGTCCGTTGCTTTTGCCAGACATACATATGAACCTTTCCAGTTTACCCAGCAGTCATATGACGTCATAATCAGCTACTTGACGTGCATGATGGCGTCATAATTAATTATGTCATGAATGATGTAGATAAGTTCGTCACGAATGCTTAATTGATGACGGACTACGCGCTGTGGTACAAATTGTATTCTTTACTATTTAATAAATATTCTGTTGAAGCGATCGATCGATCCCAACAGAGGGGGTGGGGTGGGGGTGGGGCGGGGGGGGCGGTGGGGGTGTATGGGGGTGGGAAATTAGCTGAAGATGGGCGGGGCATAGCTAAAACTGTATTCCTCCATTACGGATATGTTGCTATGTTCCGTGTATGAGGAAATTCGAAACACCATAGCCGAATTTATGCAGCAGTTAGTATGTGCGTGAGTTTGTTGTATGGAACTTACGGAAATTACATAAGGATTTTTAATGACTCATCGGCAGATGAACTAATATCCCTTAGGACAGGTGTGAGGTGTGTTGTTGAAACTGTAGCTTCCATTAAAAATTCAGGCTTTCCGATGTAAAGAAACCAAACAATTGCATCGAATGTGTCAACAATGGACATAATATCATAGGCAAAGCAGGTTGCGGTTGTATATACTTCTCGTTAGTGTGTGGGCAATGAGTGGGCGATGAACGGGGGCGGGGAGTTTGGTGGTGACAGATCCATTATGCATGTGTTGTAATCGATTTGAAACTCTGTAACCGGAATTCACAGAATCTCAAGGTGGTTCATTCTGTACACGTAAGCTAATTGCATATTTGGTAAAAGCTAATTTGACTATGACAACAACAGCTCTCCGTCAAATTAATTTCAAAATATTCAATTATTAAATTGTAAATTCATTATAAACATACAATCCGCTCAATTCATGACAGACTTTTCGATTGTGTCGTAATTGATTATGACTTCATATACTTGAGTGACATATAGCATCCCTCCATTATAAACGGGATATGAACCGATTTGCGTGTCTTGCTTCTGTTTTCTTTATTCACAATTTTGGGATGAGTAGAATTGGTTGTGTGAATAAGGCGGCACACAGAGCTTTTGATACGTACCCAGGTGAATATCTTCCATTCAACAACTCCCCTTTCAAAAATAATATTTTGAGAGAATATGGCCCTTTGCGCAGTAGCCACGTCTCTTTGGACATGAAGAGTATCCGTTGACCCTTAAATCGCAGAAATAAAACCGGCCTCTGTAGTGGTCTTTAGGAATGTCCATTTGCAGAACAAAAGAAGACTACTTTTGAGAATTTACCACGTGAATGACTGGCTCGGTTATCGAGCCAGTCATTCCAGTGGTAAATTTTCTAAAATAGCCTTCTCTTGGCCTGCACATGGATATTCAATAAGTCAATATTTAATTTTTTTCAGCAAATTTATTGTCATTAAAGGGTTAATAATATGGGTGAAAGTAACAAAATAAACATATAAAATTTCAGCGCCGTGGCCACTGAATCATTCTCGATCGATTCCAAACGGCCGGTCCATGTGCTCAGGCGTTTGATCGCAATTTCTCAAATGTCAAGTCTACGCAGCGTGTGACTGGAGCGGAACCACATGGACGAGTTTTGATTATTTACTAGCCAAAGCTTTCAAACTATTTAATAGTTTCAGACCAAAAAAACCGACAAATTCCTTTAAGATGTAACTCATATTTTGTTGAATATCTTCAAACTAATTTGAATTGGAACTGTTGCATATTGGAACTGTAGGCATATGGCAGTAACTATTCCCGGTCAAATTAGGTCCAAAATATCAGCTTTCCTGTTTAATTGTCTTGAAAATGAAACACCGGCATTTGAAATGTTAAAGAGTATACTAATCACAATGACTACAGATTCAATGGAGCACAGAGATGTTAAAATAGTTGAACCATCTAGAGGTTACCGTGACCCGACGAGGAAACAGTAAATGAAATCTCTCAGTCCCGTTAATGGATTCGTGGTGATTCGGTTCCAACGCAATTAGGCGGCAAGATCTGACAGTAAAATATTTTGAAAACTAATTTTAAATGGAAGCTGTTGCTCGTAACTAAAATGTTCAATAACAAAATATGTCACCGTTGCAAATAATATCTTCTATCTGTCCCAATACCTGTGGAACTCTTAAGACGGGGTGAGACGCTGACGATACTCATTTTCACCATATTAACGGCAGCTCTAAAAGCTAAAAAAACCCGCTACTTATATCAATTATCCCTTTTATGATCAAGATTTGTAAAAAAAAAAATCCAATACCCATTGGCAGGACTATAGAAGACTGTCGTATACTTTAAACATTGGATTCACAGAACCTGATTTTCAAGGTAAAACTGTTGAGTATTTTGAAACTAATTTGACTGGGCGCTGTTGCTGCCCAGTAAAATTGGTTTCAAAATATTCAACAGAATCTTTATTAACCCTTTTGTGGCTAACTTTGGTCAGGAAAATCTTTTGCTTATCTAATGTAGGGCAGGAGCATATTATTTTATATTTGCAACTGGAATGACAAATGCTCGATTATCTAGCCAGTCATTCCACTTGTAAATTTTCAAAACTTGTCTTCACTTGGCATGTAAAGCTTTTGCCCGGCTTACCGATGAAATGGTTAAATAGTAAATTCATAGAATAGACGTACAATTCGTACACTTGTCGGAATATTCAACGTTCATGGCAGAACTATATACGTCATTCACTGCTTTAGGATTGTGACGTCAGCCGACACGTGACGTAATAGCGTGTGATGCCATATAGGCTTACTTGAGTGCCAGATCTGACCCCCTTCATTTCATAAGTTCTAATTTCCCCAGATAAACGATCACGATGGTATCAAAGAGGACAGAATGTAGGTCAACTGGTGCGCTCTGCTATTTTCCGCCAAAAAGGAGATTGCCAGATACTGTTAGCCTAGAATGTGACAACCAGCAATGGGCCTGTCCAGTTTAGCTATGCCCCGCCCATCTCTAGCTAACCTCCACCCACACCTCGCTCATGTCGGGATAGATCGATCCCTGAACTCCCTGACTATCAATTTGCAGAAAACTATACAGGTAGGCTGTTGAATATTTTGAAACTAATTTGAATGGGTGCTGTTGCTGCTAGTGGCAGCAACAGCGCCCAGTAAAATTAGTCTCAAAATACTCAACATAATGTTTATTAAATAGTAAAGACATACAAGTCGTACAACAAAGCTTAGTCCGTCACCAATTATGCGTTCGTGACGTATTTATGTACGTCATTCATGACGTCATTTATTATGACATCATCATACACGTCACGTACCTGATTATGACGTCATATGATAGATGAATAAACTGGAAAAGTCCATTGTTCAATCACGTTCAAACACGGTTTCTAAACAGAGATACTTAACCAATCTCACTTTTGCATCCTGCTATGTAGAATGCCGTGATGTTCTGGCCGTATTCACACAAGATATACGTTTGCTACGTGACTGGAAAGCAGATACAACAGAACCGCCTCGGGAATTGGGACAGTGCTTGAAGGTCGATTATGTGCCAAAGTAAAAGTTCAGAGACCAACTCCGACTCTAAAAACAGCACGAACAATGTAAATATCCGTATCACATGGATTTAATTTAGGTTGATTCTAGAATTTGAGGTTTTTTGTCTGTGAAAATCCACGTATCAGTGCATGTTGCGAGTATAGGCGTATGTGTTCTTGTACTACCGATAAATGTTTCTTGTAGAATAGCTGAACTATGTCGATTTAATTCAAGACTAATGATTTCAAATGTACACAGAGCCATTCATGCATTAACTGGTGTCAGGTTACAAGACAAACCCGGCCTGTATCATCCAGTCTTAATGTTAAAATGTATGGACATTGTATGCGATGCACAGATCGAGAGAGAAAGAGAGAGAGAGAGAGAGAGAGAGAGAGAGAGAGAGAGAGAGAGAGAGAGAGAGAGAGAGAGAGAGAGAGAGAGCGAGAGAGAGGGGGGGAGGGAGGGAGGGAGGGAGAAAGAGAGAGAGAGAGAGGGGGCGGGAGGGAGGGAGAGAGAGAGAGAGAGAGAGAGAGAGAGAGAGAGAGAGAGAGGATGAGGGAAAGCGATCGTAGAAATAGACAAAGAGACGAAAAGTGAAGTATATATATCGTGTCTGTACTTATTCTGACAAGAAATATAATAATTTACACTCACGCTGTCAGATATATTATGTATCCAATGACAAGTAGTTGATATATATTACCATCACTTCACTCATTCTTCAACCCCAATCACTCAATACATTCATATCAGTGCTAGTAAAATACACCTGGGGTTACTTTGTGTATACGTCTAGCTCTTACATAACAAGAGCGATGTAGGAAAAGATTGTCTATTACCTAGCTGAACGGCGCAGCCATGTGCGATGTGGCATTGTAACGAATGCTTTGCCAACATCGGGGATGTGTGGAGTGGGAGAATCAAGATTGTATATTTTATTAGTTTTCAATTCCAGAATAATTGCCAAAATAAAGCATCCTAATTGACAGGAAGCTTTTCTGTATTAACAGCGGTCATTTTTTGTACACACGGCGCCCGAATGCATGTTTTCCAGCACAAATATATTTATGGCAACACATTGGAGTGGTGTACTGCAGGGATTTGCTATTCACAGCAAGAGCAATCAGAGTTTCCAAAACCTCGCTCTCCTGTTTTTGACTCAGTGCAAAAGGTTTTCAGATTTTCCGGCTTTTTTCGTATTTTCAAGATTTATCCAATAACAGCCAAAGTTGTGGAATTCTAGTGTATGGCCCCGCCATTTCCGATGTTGAAATTTGAGCCAAATCGGAGGAACAATTTCAAGATATCCACATATCCAAAATTTGATCTGATCCGATCCGGATCTGGTTTCTTTTACTCGGAGCTCGGACAAAT
>CM067363.1:27739710-27767210 GCA_034401795.1 Chaetoderma sp. LZ-2023a | reverse complement strand
CTTTCTGCTTATTCAATTTCTCGCCTCAACAAAGGATGTGGTTCGTAGCCCAAGGATAAAACAACGTTAATATTGGGGAATCACCACATCGTAGACATCGGTCAAGCAGGAGTTGTTTTGTCTACCGGATTTAGCCGGTCAGACGTGGCCTACAGTTAAGGTGGAGATGGACAAAAGACTAATATGTACTGGTCGATAACGCGATCAATACCTGGACAATAAAGCCCGGATGACAGGATTGGCATTAAAGAAACGACTATGCGTAGATAGAAAACAAATCTATTCTATTCCGAGTTAGCGTTCTCACGCACGCACGCGCGCACGCACTCACCCACACTCTCGCACGCACGCACGCACTCACGTACTCACGCACGCACACTCGCACGCACACTCGCACTCACGCACGCACTCACGCACGCAGATCGCATTCTCACACACGTCCCACGCTGTTCTACCTTTAGAACAGTTCTGAACACACGTACAGACGTGGCAATACTTTACGTAAACCTTGAGCAGCCAAGCTGATAAAAAGTCCTCTGCGGTGATCATGAGAAATGTCCATTTGCAGATCAAGAAAAGACTATTTTTGAAAACTGGCTCTATAACCTAATAAAAACCTAATAAAGTAATCTTCTCTTGGTCTGCAAATGGACATTTTCTATGATAAAATTTGAATTTCTTCAACACATTTGAGAGGTAGATGATTAAATAGTCCTGGTTATGGCAATTCAGTCCAGCATACACTTCGTGTTATCAAAAGAGGGTAATGTAATTTCAACAGGACTAAGGCCTTATTATCCAGACGTGTCCTTAGCTCAAGTCAAGTAACAGAACGCCCTAACCTGACTTTGACCGCTGTCCTGCTGAAGCTATTCACGTCCCTCTGAAATGAAAATTTTAACCACCAATTATAAATATTTTGACAGAAATATGATGATGCTAACTAAGCCACCATCGACTTTCAACCAGAATGTTGTCAAAATAAACTTACAGGTTTAAATCTCTTGTAAAATCTCAACTATCGTAACATTTTGAAAGAAAATTGTCAAATCTCTATTTCTGACATCTCAGCTTTCAGTTATTTAATCACGCAGACTTCCGGGTAACGGAAGTGCTTCACTGTTCACAAAGACGGTCGTGTCGTGACGAACTATCGCTACATCATCGTTGCCAAACTTTTTCGTGATTGGGTGACATTTTAAATTGACCACGTTGCTTTTAGCTACACAGGACAGCACACATTGCATAATAACGCTAAATTAATTTAACACACGCGCTAAATTACAGTAATTCATTTTATAACATTCTACAGATAGATAGATGGATGGATGGATGGATGGATGGATGGGTGGGTGGGTGGGTGGGTGGGTGGGTGGGTGGGCGGGCGGACGGGTGTGCGCGTGGGTGGGTGGGTGGGTGGATGGATGGATGGATGGATGGATGGATGGATGGATGGGTGGGTGGATGGGTGGATGGGTGTACAGGTGGATGGATGATGGGTGGATGGGTGAACGGGTGGATGTCCATTGGTGGAGTCCATGGGTGGGTGTCCATGGGTGGATGTCCATGGGTGGATGGGTGAATGTCCATGGGTGAATGGGTTGATGGGTGGGTGGCTGGATGGGTGGGTGCATGGGTGGATGGATGGATGGGTGTGTGGGTGGGAGGTTGGGAGGTGGGAGGCGGGTTGTTGGGTGGGTGTGGGGGTTGGTTGGTGGGTGCGAGGTTGGGTGCGTGGATGGGTGGGTGGGTGTGTGGTTGGTCGGTGGTTGGGTGTGTGTGTGGGTTGGTTGATGGGAATGGTGGATGGATGGATGGGTGGGTGGGTGGGTGCACGCGCGCGTACGCGCGCGTGTGTGTGTGGGTGGGGGTATGGATTGGTGGATGGATGGATGGATGGATGGATGGATGGATGGATGGATGGGTGGGTGGGTGGGTGGGTGGGTGGGTGGGTGGGTGGGTGGATGGGTGGATGGATGGATGGATGGATGGATGGATGGATGGATGGGTGGGTGGGTGGGTGTGTGTGTGTGTGGGTGAATGTATGGATGGATGGGTGGGTGGATGGGTGTGTGGGTGTGTGGGTGAATGGATGGATGGACGGACGGAGGGTTTGGGATTGGCGTGGGTGGGCGAGGCTATGAATGGATGATAGATAAATAGATGGTTAGTTACATTGCTAATTATGTAGGTACCAGGATAATAAATAAATGGACCAGTCACATCGAAAAGAAACAACCAAGATACGTCAGATACATTTACCCATATAGGTATTGCCTATATAGGCAACACATCAAAGCGGAACTAAAATACCTCCTACTAATCAAACACGTTTATCGAACCCAGTGCGTTTAAATGTAAGAAAACGACTGAGAATCGAAGTCAATGACCGGGAATATAATGTCTCCAAAAGAAAAGATGATTTATTTAAACGAGATATTGTCTGTGCTCTATATTTGTCTAGATGCTACACAGATGTGCACGGATGAAAACTTATAGAATGGTTCTTGATGCCATGCCGAGTATATAGACAATGTGCTGTTGGTCGCAAATGGTGGGAAGAAAGGATAACGTTAATTGGCTTTATCGATTCCCAAACGTCCTGTGATTATACTCTCTGTAACGGACACGTAAAGGGCAATTACAATATCGTCAGCAATGACAAGTTGTTGGGTAATAAATTATTTGCTATGTTTGATAGCTATTTTGGGTACAAATGATGGAGGTTCTTTATGACGGATGGTCTTGGGACCACCCGTCATAAGAAACCACCATCTTTGGGGCGATAACCAACTTCCAGTTATTGAAAGTTTTGACTGTTTGGTTAACGATCGGTCCTTCATGAACAGTTTCCTTACACACACACAAACGTAATCGATAAGCTTACTAAAATAGTTAAAGGGCTCAATGTACACCGGAGCGTTTGAAAGCTAAATTCTTAAAATCGCATGCTTTTAGAGGCTTAATTTGTGTACTTTAATGTCTAAAACGAAATATATATTAACCTATCATGTTTTGATTTCATCTAAATTAATACAACGTTTTAATTGTGAAGTAGCATACGCGCGATGTCTATCAATCATATGACGCCATAATCAACCACGTTATGTGTAGGATGACGTCATAATCAATTACGGCGTGAATGGCGTATCTAAGTTCGTCACGAACGCTTAATTGATGACGGACTAAGCGTTGGTGTACGAATTGTATGCCCTTACTATTTAATCAACATACTGCTAGAGGCAGCAACAGCGCCGAGTCAAATTAGTTTCAAAATTTTCAACAATCTACCTGCATATTTTTCTGGAAATTGCTAGTTAGAGCGTTCATGCGATCGATCGATCCCAACACGGGCGCCGTGTGAGTGGAGCTTAGTTATAGATGGGCGGGGCGTCGATAAAACTGCATTCTTTTATTGAGCCATTAAATTATTCACGAATCTTCCAAACTTCCTAAAAAACGTTCGTAATTTCTTGCTTAATTTTGCAGATTTTGTACAGATTTATATCAATCCTAAGTTTTTTTAGGGAAGGAAACCTTAACGATTCAACACGGTAGAATATCAGCACGCGCAGGTTTGTCTGCAATGTAGCATACTTGTTTCAAAAATTGTTCCAAATGCAGGCTAGGTTTAAATACGTGAATGTTATACGTTTACATTTAAATTGGGTATGAGTCTCGACGCACACCATCAGACATCCGCACTAATCTCCCGCCAGAGAAAGATCGATCTCTCGCGTAATTTGTTGTCACCCTAATGATAATTCACCTTTCGAGAGTATCCATCCATCACCAGACATCGCATGACGTCATAATCAGCTCAGCGCGTGTATGGTGGCGTCATAATCATTAAGTCACAAACGGTTCCATATAGACCGTCATCAAATCTCAAATGGTCCAACTCGTTGTATGAATTGTATGTCTTTGTAATTCTTTGCTATTTAATAAACATGCTGTTGAATATTTTGAAGCTAATTTGACTGGGCGCTGTTCCTGCCTTAGGCAGCAACAGCACCCAGTCAAATTTAGTTTCAAAATATTCAACAGCATGCCTGTGTAGTTTTTTGGAAATTGATCGTCATGGTGGTCAGAGATCGATCGATCCCAACACGAGCGAGGTGTGGGTGGAGCTTAGCTAGAGATGGGCAGGGCATAGCTAGAACCCCGAGGTAAACCAAGTACGATGTGTCATTCGCTACGTGAGCGACCGCCCTCAAAAAGCCTTATTCCATTAACTCTGTCGCAAGCCCTCTAGAACAGGGCATTTAATAATTAAATATAGTGGGGCATTCCGCGGTTTGCCCGCTATTTTAACAAACACATCAAATTTGGTTTCTAGGATTTTTTCGATTTGGATTCTGAATAAAATTGGGGTTTTTGAACATCTGATTTCTTCCAGCTGCGCAGTAAATTTCTCGTTTTTCAGAAAGGGAAATTTAAAAATGGTGTTAATTTAATACAACTATCCACTCGAATATAAGATTGAAAGACTTAAATGCTTCAGCTTGCATAGCATATTGTATTGAAATCTGTCGGAACAATACTCTAGCATAGCACATTGTGTGACTGGAATATCTGGCTTAACGAATCCTCTCACGTGATAACCAGTGTACCTATCCAGTTTATCCATCTATCATATGACGTCATAATCAATTACATGACGTGGGGGATGAGGTCATAATCAATGACGTCATGAATGGCATAGATAAGTACGTCACCGACACTTAATTGAAGACGGACTAAGCGTTGTTGTACGAATTATATGTTCAACAGCACCCAGTCGAATTAGTTTCAAAATTTCAACAGCTTACCTGTATTGTTTTCTGGAAATTGATTGTCAGGGACTTCATGGATCGATCAATCTCAACACGAGCGAGGTGTGGGTGGAGATTCGCTAGAGATGGGCGGGGCATAGCTAAAACTGGTAAGATCCGTTATGCCATTTGCTTTCCACCATGCTGCAAGCCAGTGAATCAACATAAATATGTATATTGTGATCAAGGATTACACGTCAAATGGTATATTTAATGACATGCATATAATGGCCATACGTGGAAAATTTTTGCAATACTTTAATTCCCCTATTTACGTCTTTGTTGTACGTGTATTGCGATGGAGGAACCCACCTAGTAGGGCCTGCACTTAACGGTGTATGGAGTCTTTGATCCAAACAAGGTTCATCACCTACAGAACCCAGCATTTGAATGACAAATTTTGCTTTAAAGACTAGCTTACTTTGCACTGTATTTGTAATAGGTTACTTGAAACTCGGCTCGGCGAAGAGCATTGACAATTTGGCAACTAGATATAGGCTGGGTCCAGGGGAACGACCCATGCACACAACGCCCCGCCCGCGCCCTCACCCCAAAGGATCCACCGCCATCAGGATTCATTTTATTTATTAACTTCTAAGTAGAACATAGGGGCATGCACCCAGAAACAAAATTGTCACGATCCTTGTTTACAGGGCATATATCAAAACCGTGAAAAGAACTAAAGTTCGGTCATTGTTAGAGGATGAAGAAACAGAAACTTGGAAACCCGTCTTTTTATTATTATTTGTTATTCATAAATGACCACTCAAAATATTGTTTGTTGCTTTCTCTTCCATTTCATGTATAATTTATGCAAAATTTATTATAAATAATTAATAATAAAAAATGATAGTTTTCCAAGTTTTGTTTCCCCATCCCCTAAAAATGACAGATTCTGACGACCACGATGCGGCTTTGATTTATGCCTAGAAAACAAGGATCGGGACAGCTGTTTTCTGGGAATATGTCCAGATCTTTTACGTAGAAGCTAATAAGTAAAACAATCATGATGGAGGTGGTTCTTGACAGGGTGCATGCGGGGTTTTCCTCCCCCCCCCCCCTCCCTCAAGACTAATATGGCGTCCCAGAAAATTTACATATTATCGATGCCATTAAGTGCGTTTGTAGTCACAGTACAGTGATAAGCGTACAACATGATATGGTATTCGTAGTCATTCATCAAATCTAATGACCTTGATAACACAGCTTACTGGGCCGATTCAGGGCCGATACTGAAAGTATCAACGCAGCATCGGCCCTAGCATCGGCCCAGTAAACTGCGCTATCTGGGGATGGTTGTGCATCGCCTAACTCTTTAACCACAGAAAACCAAAAATGATACACTCTATATGATGTAAGGAATATTCTGTTGAATATCTTGAAACTAATTTGGCTGGGAGCTGTTGCTGCCTATGGCAGCAACAGCTCTCAGTCGAATTAGTTTCAAAATATTCAACAACTTTCCTCTGTAGTTGTCTTGACAAATTGAGACAATGTTGTTTCAATTTTTGAATAATTAACAGACTATTAGTAATCCATCACCAAGGGTTCGTTTATTAAAAGTGGAAACGGGCGTAGCATATAGGGTAGAACGAAGAGATATACGACGATGTTTCATGTTAATCTGCCATTTATATCAGATGCCATCGATTATTTGGGTTGATTGAGTTTGGTGAGCCGATATTCTAGTAGCAATCCATCACTTTGTCGTCTATTATTAATTCTAAGACGGGCGTGTATGCTATATATGAGAACTCTAATGTGTACATCTGTTTGTTGACAACATTTCATTCACGGTATGGGTCATAGAAAGGACACGTCTGTTATTGGTTCGATTTTTCATACACTAAAGGGAATGCGACGTTGTTGTTATATATATATATATATATATATATATATATATATATATATATATATATATATATATATATATATATATATATATATATATATATATATATGGGGGTGGGAGAGAGAGAGAGAGAGGGGGGGGGTGGAGGGGGAGGGGGGGGGAGGGCAACAAGAAAGCGACATCTCCCAGTCAAATTAGTTTCAAAGTATTCGTTACATCGTCATAAAGGATGTGTTGTGTCTGGTACATGAAAGTCAAACATTTAATCACATTACATAATCTTCCTACTCCATCAAGTATCAAATTAAATCCTATCAGCCATATATAATCTATATCAGCAATGCCGGCTTAATAAGTAATGCGTTATAAATGAGAGAAGGGTAAATTTTCCCACAACGCTTCAGTAGTTAATGCGAAACTAGAGCCGAGTTCTCACTAGCGAGTTAATCAGGAATAACGCCATACTTCACTAAGATGTATTTGCTCTCTCCATAGGTAGAAACAGCAACCAGTCAAATCAGTTAAAAAATATTCAACTGCGTACCTGTATATATTTTTGAAAATTGATAGTCGGGAGTGCAAGGATCTATCGATGGATCCCAACGCGGGAAAAGCGTGGGTGGAGCTTAACTAGGGATTGGCGCGGCATAGCTAAAACTGGATTCCTCCATCTACCGAAGGCTATATATAGCTTTTGCTAATCTGTTTAGTAGTTCTCTGTAGGTTACTGATCATCATAACCTAGGCCAGCACGATTAGGTGATTAAATCGAAAATCGCGATTACTTTTTAAATTGTCAATTTATATGATAAATAATCATATGATCGTGATTAATGTCTACTGCGTGAACTATCTCAAAACCTACCTTTTAAAAGGGCTTAAATGCGATCGGTCACAGAAATTGACATTTTCTCAGCAAATGCATTTTCATTTGCAGAACAAGAGAAGACTATTTTTGAAAATGGATCACTGGAATGACTGGCTCGGGCATCGAGCCAGGCATTCTAATGATACATTTTAAAAATAGTCTTCGCTTGACCTGCAAATGGACATTTCTGAACACCATTGCATCTGTCGTCATTGATATACATTTGTTATTATATCTGTGTAATTTGGTTCCAGGCTCATTAACCAAATAATCGCGATTATTCTTAAATAATCGATCGTGATCGCTCAAAGCAATAATCGAACACGCCTATCATAAATGTACAGGTATTCATTCAGAAGTTCCTAATGATCGTCCTGGTTCGTCCTACCTCCGATGATAAAATGGATGTTCTTCCGGAGTAATCCCATGGCATAACCATGTATAACTTTACTTTCCCTCTGTCAACCCGAAAGCCCAATCACGAAAAATCATTTACAATGCAAGAATTATTCTGTTGAATATTTTGTAGCTAATTTGCCTGCGAGCGCGGTCCCGTTAAATTACCTTCGAAAGGGTTCATGTGTCTAAGACAGTAGAGATTAACGCTTTCATGCAGAAAGCCGACCAAAAAACCGGCCTCTTAAGTGGTCATAAAGAATGCCCATTTGTAGGGCAAGGGAATACTATTTATGAAAAAATAACCACAGGGAAGACAGGCTCGATAACCGAGCCAGTCATTTCAGTGGTAAATTTTAAAAAATAGTCTTCTATTGGCTTTCAAATGGGCATTCAATTAGGAATATATTTTGATTTTCTTGAGTAAATCTGGACATTAAAGGTTAAGATAATATTATTTATTTAATTATTTTTAAAATAGTGGATTCCATATAAACACATTAATTACATCGGTTGACCGGTAGACGGCTTTTAAAAGATGTATTGCAATGTATGATTTTAAAAAGGTTGGCGTAAAGCAACATTATCTACTTGAAATCCCTAGGGTCAAGTTCGCTTCGCTAACCATAGTTAACTATCGTTAACTAGACACAAAGCCAACGTCAAATAGTTAACTAGCTAGTTAACTATAGTCGACAGAGCACCCGAGCTCAGTCGCAAACGATTACCTCGAAAGTTTCGTATACTATTTAAAATGGTGGGCACCACGCGCTTGCCACGATTAAATGCACATAACTGTGTAAATATGTTTCTAACTTATATAAGTTTGATGGAATTATGTGGTAAATCAATGTTACCACGGCCTAATCCCGTCCCGCTTTATCGCATATTGCCACTTTCTGACGTTTTAGCGTAGATAAATACTCATTTGCGTACCACATCAAAACAGACGACGGGAAGGCTTAACCGGAGCGAGTACCCGGCTCCAAATATTCTGTAATGGCGCATCAATATGGAATTGGTTACCAACTAACCATAGTTAACCGTCCGCCATTCGATTCATGTAACCAGTGCGCATGTTCAGTAAACACACTAACTAACTAACTAACTAACTAACTAACTAACTAACTAACTAACTAACTAACTAACTAACTAACTAACTAACTAACTAACTAACTAACTAACTAACTAACTAACTAACTAACAAACTAACTAACTAACTAACTAATTTTAGCGATCGAAACTTGAACCACGATATCTGAGTTTTCTCGAATTTCAGTTACTGTAGCAAAGAAGTCAATCTAAAAATAGAGCCGTGGCTTCAACGCTTAGAATACGCCCGGCCATTTTGCCACGTCATCATAACGACAAGACCGTTACATAGACTCAATTTTGGCGACTGCACAGCTAGGGACCCATTCTATCTCCGCAGTGAACTGTAAACGCACCACGGCGGATCATGTTGATTTTGATACCATCTTAACCACTGTATTACGGGCTTGATACAGACATTGAAATCAACTCGACCGGTCCAGTGGTTCATGTGAAATCAGCATCTACGCAACGTCGGCAAATTCTCGTCCTCGTGTTGTGTGCGACCGATTTGGATTACGCAATGAAGTAAGACGGTCTATTTTTCTGTTAACTATTTTTGATATATTAGGCCGTGTTCTCACTAGAGACTGAATCAGGAATAACGTCGTACTGAAGTATGGCATTATTCCTGATTAACTCTCTAGTGAGAACACGGCCTTAGTTTATGAGATCTATATCATCAAGATATGGATGAAACAATATTGTCTAGTATGCATAGCGCATTGTCTCATATGTATCGTATCCTCTTTTTCGCCAAATTCCTGCGAAAATTTATACGCTAATGGCCACCCATTATACACCGGATTCTTTTTCCGATCTAGTACCGAAGGAGATTATCGCGAGACACGAATGCAACGAAGTATATCGCGTGTTGAATTAACCCCACTATCCCAGTACCTCAATTTGAAGATAGCTAAGCTGTTGAATATTTTGAATCAAATTCGACAGACAGCAACAGCTTCCGGTTAGATTAATTTCAAATTATCAACCATAATATCTAATACCTTGATAACCATTTATTGTACTTGGCTTTTCGTGTTAAAAGAGTTAATGACGTCCTGTCAACGATGATCATGATTAATATCTTGGTTAGTATGGAAAGCACTTTTTTCAATCTTTGCAATGCCAGAGCTGCACATAACTTCCAAGAAAAGATGAAATTAATTTTCGCATATTTAGGAGTTATGAACGATGAATGGTGATTTATATACCCATAAGACATTACTCCAAGGCAACGACGCAGTTGTGTACGACAAGAATGGCTTTTGCTCAGACCAGATGCACGATGGGTAATATATCATATACATCTGTAATACATTCCGTTATTGATTTGAAATGAATCTACCGTTATTATATTCCTGCATTGGGGCGTGATATATGCATATAGATGTATGTGTCCGCCAAGGGTGCATGGTATTATCGTCATAGAAAACATCGCGATATATCATGAATAATCGCGATATATTGATATATCGAGCAACAGCTAGCAGTCAAATTAGTCTAACAATATTCAACAACTTATCTGTATCGTTACCTTGAAATTGAGATTCCGGGTTGAAAGTGTTAAAATAGTTCCAAGTGTACAGACTGGGCGGAGCTTAGCTAATAATGGGCGTGAGTTAGCAATATGTATCGTCTATTGCCGTGTTAAGTTAACACGTGACGATGTGTGGGCTTAATTGTGACGTAATCGACGATTAGGCTTCATTAGCTAAAGTCACGTTCATATACGTCGTAGTTTTCCTTCCATTAAAACTAAGTGCATCTAAATTGAATAATGTATTTGATGTTCTCGGTGGTGGTTGTGGTGGTGTTTGGGGAAGGGATGGGGGTTGGGGTGGGGGTGGGGTCGGGGTATTTTCAGGTTATCTTGAGAAAAGTAATGTTTTGTGCTGAAGTACAGCTTAGAAATAAGTTATATCCAAAACAAAAGCAGAAACATTTTAGGTAGTACGATTTCGAAAACGATGTAGAAATGTTTTGTTGAACATTTTGAAAATAACTGGACTGGATAGTCAGCAATGCCTTCCAATCCACTTATGTTCAACATATTCAACAGTACGTTTTATTTTATTTTTTTGGAAAACATTTTAATTTATTTCTGAACTGTAATATAATTTCCAGCATCGCGTTGAAGAACATCGTTACTTTCATTATTTACATTTCAAATATATTAAATTCTTGTGAAAGGTTCAATTATTAGTCAATGTTTGAACAGGGAACCCGGAGATGCGTCGTTTTATCCGTTTTACAATTTCTAATAGATAGAAATTAGAATAGTTTATCGCCTGGTCGAAATGCATTCAAATTTAACTATGCGCAAGGTGGTCAGTCAAGCTGGTACTTAAATGTGCTTATTCACACCAAAATACGTGAAAATAAAGGTCTTTAAATTGTATACTTTTAGAGGCTTAAATTATGGGCCTAGGCGTACGTAATGCAACGAAATAAATCTTAGCATGTGATGATTTCAATCCGTGCAAATTATTATAATTTCTTTTAATTGCAAATTTGAATTAGAGACTCGTGTCTCTAATTAAATTTCAAAATTAAAGAATTATGTTAATTTATACGGAATAAAAGCACCATATATTAACTCTTTGAACCGGAAAGGCCAAAACGCCAAACTCTTTGACGATTTCATAGCTATATTGTTGGGTATTTTGAAAGTAATTTGACTGGGAGCTGTTGCTGTCTGTGGCAGCAACAGCTCCCAGTCAAATTACTTTCAAAATACTTAGCAGCTTACCCGTATGATCATTTTAAAATTACGATTCTTGGAATTCAAGGTTTAAAGGGTTAAGATTTATTTCGTTTCATTACATCTAGGCCCACAATTTACGCCTTTAAAAGTATAGAATTTTGAAATTTTTATTTTCAAGCATTCTGCTGTGATTATGCATCCTTAAGCCTTTAAACGAATTTGTTCTTTGGGTGTACATTCACACTAAAATGCGTAAGCATAATATTGCTTAAATTGCGAACTTTTAGAGGCTTAGTTTGTGTACCTCAATGTAATGAAGCGGAATAAATCTTAACATACCATGACTTCATTACGGACAAATTATTATAATTTTCTTTAATTGCGAAGTTGAATTAAGGACTCGTGTCTCTATTTCAATTTCACAACTGAAAGATTATATTAATTTATACGTAATGAAATCATCATATTTTAAATTGTATTTAGTTTCATTATATCTAGGCCGACAATTGAACCCTTTAAAAGTATCCAATTTTGACAATTTTATTTTCGCGCATTTTGCTGTGAATATGCAACTTTAAATCGGTTAAAATATGTCACGACAACCCGTTACCACATATCAATAAGACTACACAAACGTCCTGTTGTTTTTCAAGGTCAGCGAGATATATACCAGATTCAAAATCCGTGACGACATATAACATGTCAGAAAAGTATATTCTGGTGTTGTGATTTAACGCCGGCACATCCTGTACGCTGAATTGTTTTAAATGATACATAATCGCGCACAGGTAACAGATGTGTGTCCGCAAGAACATACACTCGAGTGTGACTAGACAGATTGTTCGATCAGGTAACAATCAATAAATCGATTCTACACATATTATTTATTTATTCCGCAAATATTAACAGACGTGTACGTAATGGACATTTCTAGTTTAGCCGTCCATCGTATGATGTTATAATCAATTACGTGCAGTGGCGGCGGAGTGGATAAGCAACAGAGGGGTGGGCGTGGGGCTAGGGGCGGATGTAGGATTTCGTGTTGAGGGGGCATGAATGAGGTGGGCCAGGGAGGGGCAACCCCCTCCCTTATATGTGGGTGGCCGGGGGAAATTTTAGAAATTAAATGCTCTGAGAAGCCATCTCCTGCATTCTGAGTGATAATTCGTGGTTAAAATTGCTCAGGAAAATGAGAATCTTTCTCTTAGAAAATATCAATTTACATGGAATGAAAGGAATATTTTGGAAATCTTCCCATTTCAGAAGGTCTGTCTAGTTAGGGTGTTAATGCCTGGTTAATGATATCACAGACTGTCGCCATCAGTGATCTGCTTATGTGTTCCTAGATATTCTTGGTATAAGATTTATGAGCAATAGCAATACGTGGTCAGTGGACAATGACAGTACCATAGAAATACATATTCACAGTACACAAAATACTACGTGGGGGTGGGGTGGCGGGGACAGCACCGGAAATTTTGTTAGAATAGATGCTCTTAGAAGTCATCTTCTGCATTTTGAGTGATAATTCAGGGTTTAAAAAATGTACACTAAGACGGATGAAGGGGGAAGGGGTGGGTGGGTGGGGAGGGGGGTGACTAAAGACATTATTAGTAACAGCACCCAGTGAAATTCGTTTCAAAGTATTCAACGGCTTATCTGTATAGTTTTTTGGAAATTGATAGTCAGGGAGTTCAAGGATCGATCGATCCCAACGCGAATGAGGTGTGGGTGGCCCTTAGCTTGAGATGGGCGGGGCATAACTAAAACTGGATCATGATGATGATGATGATGATGATGATGATGATGATGATGATGATGACGATGATGATAATGATGATGATAATGATGATGTGTAACTGTTTTCTGTGGATTGAAGGGGTGGCGGTAGGGGAACTTCGTTTAGCTTCAATCCGTTTCTGTTAACCTCCACGTTGTCTTATCTGTTGCAATCATCCTAAGCTCCATACGGTTCCTTTCGTTTGTAGTTTTCTTATATTACGTTTTCTGAAATCAGATCGAACAATGGACCTTTCCAGTTTATCCATCCATCATATGACGTCATAATCAACTAGGCGATGTGTAGCATGACGTCATAATCAATTACAGCACGAATGACTCGATTTAGTCCGTCTGAAACGCATAATAGTTCAACACGTTGTGTCATAGGCAGCGACAGCACCCAGTCAAATTAGTTTCAAAATATTCAACAGCTAGCCTGTATAGTCTTCTGGGAATTGAGATTCAGAGAGTGCAGGGATCGATTGATCCCAACACGAGCAAAGCCTGGGTAGAGCTTAGGTAGATATGGGCGGGGCATAGCTAAAACTAGATTCCTCCATATTTTCAGAAATTTATTAGTGCAAAAGGGTAGCGAGGGCCGCGTGATCCCCACGCCTCGCCTACATCCGTATATGCACGCATAAGCACGAAAGTCAGGGGTGCATTCTCAATGATTATGATCTGATGCTTAGATGTTGTTCGCTACAGCAGCTAGCTATTTAGCTATACCATCAGCGTAAAGATACTGAGCGTATATAATTTGTCGTCGTTTTGGACAAAAATTGCTGGGTTCCCTTCTAATATTCCGTGGTGTAATTTAATTTGTGGCACGGGAGCGAGAGGGGTGGCGGGCGTGCGTGTGTGCGTTGGTGTACACATACGTGCCCGTGTGCGTGCGTGCGTGTGGGTTTCTACTCACAAGTTGAGCAGTATTGGGAGAGTATGGCAAATGTAAACATTCGGCAGCCATGCCTATACACACAAAATATAACACTGGACTCAAATGTCTATCTATATCATGGGCAGATCTAATCTTTGTAACATTGACCTTTGATGGCGGATTATAATGTATAGATAGAATCCGTTCGCCTCGATTTATTTTAAATCCATTTCTGAAGATGATATTTCATCGAATTAAATATTCAGTATAATGGAGGAATCCAGTTTTAGCTATGCCCCGCCCATCTCTAGCTAAGCTCCACCCACGCTTTGTCCGTGTTGGGATCGATCGTTCCCCGCATTCTCTAAATCTCAATTTATAGAAAAAATACTACACAGGTAAGCTGTTGAATATTTTGAAAATATGGCCTATGGCAGCAACAACGCCAGGCAAATTATTTTCAAAATATTCAATAGAAAGTTTATTAAGTAGTAAAGACATACAATTCCTACAACAACACTTAGTCCGTTATCGATTCAGGGTTCGCGACGAACCTAACAACGTCATTCACGACGTAATTGATTGTGACGGCCTACACGTCACGTAGTTGATTATTACGTCATATGATTGTGGATAAACTGTAATCCTACATTAGACATTCAATAAAATTTTGGACAAATTACTGAGATTCTTAAATTCCATTATATCTATACAGTTAAACGTTTGTACCAGAAAGGAAAAACCCCACCCAAATACTTTGCGATTAGATAAATATCTTGATAAATATTTGAAACTAATTTAACTGGTGATTGGTTCCTGTCAATTAGTTTGAAAATATTCAACAGCTTACCTGTATAGCTACCATGGATTGGATATTTTTGGAATTCCGATTCCAAGGTTGTGATTATTTTTGTCACGCCCCTCAAGTCAGGACCAACAGTTAACCCCTCTTGTCAGCAGCTCATTAAAGTGCTCGAAATACTATTTATTTCAATTAACCATTTAATTGCCAATACCTTTCAAGGGAATCTTGATTTTTGCAGGCAAAAAGAGTATCTTTGTAAATTTATAACGAAAACTTACAAAATAAAAATTTCTGTTATCCTTCAAATGGACATTCATCAAAAGTGTAATGATCAAGAAAAAATGATAATTTCTGCTTAACCAGTGTCCAATTGTAGACCAAGAACAGTATTTTTGTAAATTTACCACTGGAATGACTGGCTCGGTTACCGAGCCAGTCATTCCAGTGGTACATTTTCAAAAATATTCTGCAAATGAATATATCTCAAGATCACTGCAGAGGTAGTTTTTGACCAACCTGTCTTTTAAAAGGTGATGTTGATACAAGAGGAGTTAACATCCAATAATAGGACGCGAGGTTTACACCTACACACACAGGAGAAAGAATCTACCCACATACCATATGATTTGAAGCCGCATTGACAGCTGAGAATGTTCAGCAAGTCAGATAGAATAAAAAACCTTACTGAATTACATATTTCAATTTATGGCGGTTCTTTAAGCGGGTTGTAGTTAATGAACCTCCAACTTCTGTATTCAAAAGATTATCCAAAGCCAGTGGGTCGTATTGACCTTACTTTCGTGCCTACATTGTAATGGCCCATACAGTGCTTGTTATGGCCTTTTTAATGGAGGATTCTCAGTTAATCAGATGACGTCATAATCAACTATGCGACGTGTAGACTGATGCCATAATCGATTACGCCATGAATGACGTAGCTAGGTTCGTAACGAACGCATAATTCATGACGAACTAAGTGTTGTTGTACGAATTGTATGTATTTACGATATAACAAACATGCTGTTGCTTATTTTGAAACTAATTTGACTGGGCGATATTACTGCTATAGGCACTAACAGCACCATGCCAAATTAGTTTCAAAATATTCAAGCGCTTACCTGCATAGTCTTCTGGAAATCGATAGTCAGGGTCGATCCCAACACGGGCGAAGTCTAGGTGGAGCTTAGCTGAAGATGGGCGGAGCGTAGCTAAACAGTATTCCCCTATTGGTCGTATTAACCTACCTTTCGTGACCACTTTTTGATGGTCCCTACAGTGCTTGTTATGGTCTCGTTCTTTCCATTGTTAGCGATGCCCTGCCCATCTCTAGCTAACCTCCACCCACACTTCGCCGTGTTGGGAGTTATCGATCCCAGAATGCCATAGCTATCAATTTAATGAAAATTATACAGGAAAGCTGTTGAATATCTTGTAACTAATTTGACTGGGTGCTGTTGCTGCCCATGGCAACAACAGCGCCAAGTCAAATTAGTTTCAAAATTTTCAACAGAATATTTATTAAATAGTAAAGACATACAATTCGTACGCATAATCCGTCTTCAAATATGCGTTCGTGACGTACTTAGCTTCGTCATTCACTATGATGTCATTCTACACGTCACGTAGTTTATTATGACGTCATATGATGGGTGGATACTCCGGAAAGCTGAATTGTCTGTATTCTGGTTCTTAACGTGATTTAATGTATTCATTCACTCATGTCTGTTAGCAAATCTCCAGACAAATCATGCTTCGATGAATAATTCGCAAAATCAAGGGAAACACAAAAAAGGCAAAAAAAATTATTAGCACACCCGCACTATTTTATTATGTCATTCCAAATTCCTAGTCACATAAAACATTGTTAAGAGTTGGAGATCACCGTGAAATCTGATTTAGTTGATGCCAGCTTTTGCAACAGGGTGGATGATCTAAAGGGCTGGATTGGTAGCGCATTACCATATAGGACCATAATCGATACTGGGCGATAAGGAAGAAGATTACTCATTCCACGAGCCGCCATAGATGCACATAATTCCCATCAAAGCTTCGATAAATGGAGCGTTCCACTTTTGGCTATGCCACGCCCATCTCAATCCAAACTCAACCCACACCAGGCCCGTGTTGGAATCGATCAATCTCTGAACCCCTGACTATCATTTTCCAGTAAAATATACATGTAAGCTGTTGAATATTCAACAGCATGTTTAGTAAATAGCAAAGACATACAATTCGTGCTACGTGTCGGACTATTAAGTGTTAAACACGGACTATTCGGAATCACTCATGGAGTCATAATCCAGCACACACGTCACTTAGTTAATTGTGTCGTCATATGACGTCAGATGATCGATGACTAAACTTGGAAACGTTCATTGTCTCAAATCGTGTTCGTTCTAAGAGGGTACAAGGTGTTATTTATAGTTCAAGACGAAGCGAATGGTACGTACGGTTAATACAGAGGCTATGCGTTGAACGATGTTTAATCAATATTAGTGATATAAAACTCCTTAATTCGCCAAGAATTTGTCATTAAAATGTCGCTTCCTTCCTAGAGATTTACCGAGATCGCAAATTTGATAAGATTCATGTGGTTATTTTTGTATCAATTATCAATCAAGCATAAGACTAGTGTTACATTAACATATACAGGTAATTTACTTTATCAAGAGAATAGCTAATTAAATATTATTTAAATGCGTTTATTCAACCTACCCGAAAATGAAGTATTGAATGAAGGAGATAGATTTTCACATTAGCGGTGGTAATAACAGAGGATTCATATGGTCAGACATACTTTTGACATTTGCCCTGAACTGAGAACACATGTTGGCGTTATACTACAGAATGGAGTAATCCAGTTTTAGCTATTCCCTACCAATTTTTAGCTATGGCAGCAACAGCACCCAGTCAAATTAGTTTCAAAGTATTCGTCATAATGTTTATTAAATAGTAAAACCATACAATTCGTACAACAACGCCTAGTCCGTCATCAATTAAGCGTTCGTGACGAACTTAGCTACGCCATTCTTGACGTAATTGATTATGACGTCATCCTACACGTCACTAAATTGATTATAGCGTCATATGATTGATGGATAAACTGGAATCCCCCATTTTATTTATCATTGAAGGGACTATCGAACAGCAAATAAATAGTTCAACAGTTTCGCAATCCGTCTCGAGTATCTGAGTGGAGTGACCAGATTGAACTTAGATTATCGTAACATGAGCATGAGTGAATTTACATCATGTTGCGATTTAGTTATTTTGGTGGTAATGAAATTAATTAACACGAACAACGACTTAGAGCTGAGCAATCTTTATAATTACCACAATTCACCTTTCCAGAGTATCCATCTATCATCTGACGTCATATGACGTGTACACACTTTGAGCTTCTGGAGGTATACGGGTTGGATAGTTTTGTTTCGGGCACTCTGGTGTGAGTGTGCATCTTTAATGCGAGAACAGCAGATTGGCAAAAGGTTACGGATTAGTAGAGCGTTTTGGATTGTCTTCCCTACGGAACGCCAGGTTAATGATAATAATAATGTTAATAATTATGTATGGTAATAATAATGATTATAAAAAGTTGTTGCCTGTTCATAGATTGATGGGTAAAATTTGTATATAACCCCATATACTTTGTACAAAGTCTGAGTGTAATGAATTTATCGGTATCAGTATCGGCTAAGCGGCGTGTAGGATGACGTCATAATCATTTCATCATAATGATCATATTTGACCCGTCTGTAGCACTCAATAGTCCGACACATTGTACGAATTCTATGTATGATGTTTGATTACTGTATTCCGCGTCTGCAGTAGTAGACACATCATACAGCTGCAATCCTTAGCTTCCTCAGGCCCATTCTTGACTTGAGTGTACCGAGTCCTGCTTTCTTGAGGTCACCTCGTAGCACGCTTAGCAGATTTATGTAATGACGTCCTCTCCTGGCTTTGTATTTGCTGACTCCGAGTAGGGCGAATTCCAAGGCTCTCTGTGCTGGTGTCTCTTCTGGGATCCTTAGCACATGGCCAAACTTGGACCAATTTTGCTGGGCGATCTTTACAGACAACGGCGCCGTATTACACATCTTGTATAGTGCATCGTTGGAAGTCATGCTGACTGGCCACCGGTGTCCAGTGATGGTGCGTAGGTATTTGCGGTGGCAGGCATCGAGTTTGTCTAGAGCTGCCTTTGGAACTGCTCAGCTGTTACAGTTATACAGCATCAGGGATACGCAGGTTGCATTGTATAAACGTAGCCTCTTTATCAAGGGAATCTTTGATCTACGAATCCATAGCTTCCAGAAGGACTGGAAAGCTATGTTCCCCATGATACAGCGTGCAGAAATGTCAGCAGTACTGCAAAGCAGAGAGCCCAGGATTTTACTTTTCCTCCATGGTTCGCCGCCAGGAAGTGGGTCGTCATTTTCATTAGTTTCATGCTTTGTCGATAGGTATATGTGGGTGAACTCTGTTTTGGATTAATTCATAAAGAGATTCTCAATTTTTAGTTTGCTTGCAGCTATTGGGAGAAGTTCGCCCAGCGGGTTCTTTCCCACGTTTATGAAGTCCACATCGTCAGCATATTCAATCATTAGCGGTATGCGCAGTTTTGACACGGGAGTGGGGGTGGGGGTGGGGTGGGGGTGGGGATTGTGGGGGTGGGTGGGGGTTGGTCTTGTGGAACTTTCCGGCACAGATTTCAATGCGGCAGCAAGGTAGCAGGTGAAAAGCACCGGAGATAGACCATCTCCTTGTGGGGAGCCGATTGATGTCTCAAACTCTACAGAGTTCACTGACTTGACTCGTACGCTTAGCTTGGTGTCTGAAAGTAGTAGTCTCACTAATCGTACCTAATCTTCATTGCATTTGGCCTGGTGTAGTACATTTAGGATCTTTGAGCGTTTAATTGTGCCGAAGGCTCGTGACATGTCAATGCCCATTTTGTGGACGTCCCAGTGTTTGGACATGACTACCGACACAAGCATGCGTTGGGCCCATACAATATCTGCACAGCTGCGTCCACTTTTGAAGCCACTTTGACATGATCCGGTGAAGTAATCGATCTTGTCTCGGATGCGGCATAGATTAAAATTGGATAGGATTTTCTGTATGCTGTTGAGGAGGATAAAGGGCCGCAGATTGGCTGGGGGCACATGTGGCTTCTTGAGCTTGGGTAGTACCATAAGGGTGCCTTGGCCTACAGCGTCGATGGGAAGGTGGTGCATAAAAGCTGAATTGATTAGTGCGTGATCGCTTTTGAGATAATGTCACCTGCATATTTGAATAATTCATTGCTCATGCCATCAGGTCCAGATGCACGTCCACTTTTCAGGGCTTTACGTGCCTTCTCAACTTCTGCTGTTTTAATTGGTGTTAGTAATGGGCTGCGATCTCCTGAGAACGGGTGAAAGGGCTAATCATCGTTGTCAGTGAACTGTTCCTTGAAACATTCTCGTATCGCCTCGGCTTTTCCCTGGCCAGTCCCGATAAAGTGTCCTTCAGAGTTGTGTACAGTGAGTGGTGGTGTGTAGTCAGTAACTCCCAGGGCTCGCTCGGGCTGCCCGCAATATTTTGTGACAGTCATCCATGGCAGTGATTTTATCTGCTAGGGCGTCTGCCTGTTGAAAAACAAGATCTTTTATGCGTTCGCTAATGTGGCGCATAACAATACTGCTTTCCCGGCGTAGTTTTGAGCAGTCTTCACTTTGGTCACTTTGATAGATGCGCAGCCGTAACGCTTTCTGCTCCGCTGACAGTTTTACTACTAGAGGGTCGTCAGTATACCTAGTTTGGTTGTTTTTAAGAACACCTATGGTGCTGGTAGAGGATGATTTCATAGATTTCAATATTTTTGTTAGGGCTTCGTTTGGATCGGAGCTGACATCGATGTTAGCTATCTGCTCCCCAAGGGCTTTTTTGTATGACATTTGAGTGTCAGTGTCGCTGACGAGCTTGGGTAGGTTGTAGGTGACTCTACCCTCTTGCCTGGTATGGTGTTTATATATTAGGTAGAGATCGTTCATCTGAACAATGACTAGCTTATGGTCAGAATTGAGATCTGTGCCGCCATATGAACGAGCATTCGGGAGTAAGGGTTTTGCTTCTGTCTTGCATAGTATGACGTCTATTTGGTTGAAGACAGCTGTTGTAGCCTTAGAACCTTTTGGGGCTTTGCGATCAGAAATGTGTCCAGTCCATGTTGTCCGGTGATGGCATGGGTGTTTGAAAGCGTATTTGTGACAAATAGGCCATTGGAACTAAGGAATGCACCAGTGCATCTCCATTGCTGTTGTGGGTACCCTCTCCATAGGATCCCATGCATAAGCCAAGTCCTGAACTTTTGTCCGCAATTCCGAGTTTACCCAGCTTGGAGTTGAAATCTCCACACACGAACGGTTGCCATCTAGCTCGGATTGTAATGGCGGAGCTCAGTTCTGCATAGAAGGAATTTAATATTGCTGGATTCTCTTTGGCTTTTTCGGTAGTTGGGCCGTATGCGTTGACAATTCGACACTTAGTGGTGGTGTTTTCCCGTAGGTATAGCCAGGTCGATGAATGCAACGCGATCACTGACGTATCCAAAACTAATGGCATGATCCAAGAGACTAGGTCCGATTACGAACCCTAAGCCCTGGTATCTGGCCTGATTTTGCTCCATGAGCACTAGCTTATGGCCTGTCTGTAGTTGCTGCTCTGAGTGTTTAGCTACTTTAGTCTCTTGAATGCATGCACTATCGATGTTATAGTGTTCACAGTCGGCACCTAAGGTTTGCCTCTTTGATGTTGCACTCAGACCACGTACATTCCACGTAACTATGGTAAGCTCCTGGAAATATTGCGTCGTCCGAGGATGTCGAGCACATTTTCTTGTTTGAAGAAGGGTAGACATAATCAGAATTGCCTCTGTATGCGGATGTCAGCCCGCAATCCTTGATGACTTAGTTTCCCAACAAAGTTGGTACTTACTGAGGAGACCGGTGTTAAGGTGTCAGCTTTCTCCTCGAATTGTATGTCTCTAAGCTTGTCTGTATAATTTTCTGGAAATTGATAGTCAGGGAGTTCACATCCCGATCTATCCCAACAAGAGCGATGTGTGGGTGAAGCTTAGCTAGAGATGCCCGGGGTATAGCTAAAAATGGAAAGGTCCGCTGTTCCTTAACTTAAGAAACAAAGCACGACTGGCCCAGGTTGCAAAAACGATACTCGTTACTACACGATAATAGATTTAATCAGTTTGAAGAACGTCTACATCGACACACACGCGAACACTCTTAGTAATTCTCGTCCACGTATCAAAGCTATACGAGCGTGACAATGATGCTGATTCCATTTTCCTATTTTTAAAGACATCATCATGTACATGGTCGATTTAAGCTTTCCTGACCAAAGGATTTAGATAAAGGAGACATGACTGAGCTATCATGATAGGATGGATTCATTGGAGGTTGTTTTCTCGCAGTTAATTTTCCACGCGAAATAGCAACCATTGTCGGGTTGACTTAGCTTTAGTGGAGACTGTTTGCTATAAGAATTCATGTGCTTTTGTTTTTCTTAATTGGATACCGGATGGAGCAAGTTCACGATTGGCAGATGCCATTTGGGGGGAGGGGGTGATAGCCACATTATATTTGTACAGGTCCATAGTCCCATCAACAGTTCAAATTAACACACTTTGTCCAGCAACAGCGAGGTGGGGTGGTGGTTTATGCACGTATACGCACTGGTGAGAACATTTCCATTGGTGGCTATATTAAACAAGCCCGCGAGCAGAAACCTTTATACTAATGCGTGCATGTATGGATTATTCCTCGCTTAATTTTCCCGCGCCATCACGCCGCACCGCACCTGGTGGATCTCGGAACTAGTGGGGGTCCCGGGCTGGTGCGGTTCGTCGGCGGCGGGGGACCAGTCCGGCGCATCGTATCCCCCAGTTGAAAGCATTAGCGCAGTACTGCTGGCGTGTGCGCGGTTGGGGTGCGCTGCAGTGAGTTTCTATTCGGATGCAGCGCTGCGCCGGTATGGAATACGCTTTAGGGCATATTACGTCGGAGCGCTGGCATTTCTCTCTACTGGCAGTGGATCTCTCTGATGCGTTTACAACTGTATATATGTACTTATGTTTCTGAACCTACACTATACTGCCACTATTATTACTGTATACTATCTATGTTGGGAGCGAGTCGTAACTAAGTTGTAAACAACTTGTGACTCAATCCCAATTGTCTCTTAGAACAATAAAAATATGTTTAAATCAAATCAACAGCTGTTGTACTATATACAGGCATTCTCCCGACTTGTTCTCATTTACTAGATAGAATTCCTCTTGTTATAATTCGTTCCGTCAGTTTCAGTTTATTAAGTGTTTATTTTTACATTGCTTCTGAGACTTTGTTCAATAAAGTATTACATTCATTAATTAACCCTTTAACACCCAGATCAGACAAACACGGCTTCATCGCTGTCTTGAGAAATGGCCGCTTGCAGACCAAAGGAAGCCTATTTTCGAAAATTTACCACTGGAATGACTGGCCGATAACCGAGCCAGTCATTCTAGCGGTACATTTTCAAAAATAGTCTTCTCTTTGTCTGCAAATCGACATTTTCTAGGAGAATTTGACATATTCTTAGACAAACTAGATGGTTAAAGGGTTAATATTAGCTAGCACTTTGCTCATACTGATGTTTATTTACAGAATCAAAGTAAGCACAACGACTAAATAACATGATTAATGCATCTGTTCTGTGATTTTCTTCATTGTATCATTCCAAAATCATATAAACCAGCGATATGCACTGAAGATTCCCGGTAAATCTGATCCAATGAGTGTCTGCCATGGCCACATGGCAGGTGATTGAAAGTGGTGGATTAAAGGTCTCACAGCTCATAGGTCATAATGGACATTGGTGAATAAGGAAGAACGATTTTCAATTCATATGACTATAATTGCCATCACGGGTCTGATTAAATCCCCCATTTTGAGGTCATAAGAGGTGTGGATGCGAGGTTATTTATATTAATGCTTAATCTAGGCTTGTGTGATTATTCATCATGATTGATTATTTAAGAATACTCGTGATTACTCGATTAACCAGCCTGGTACAAATTATCCAGACATAACGACAAAAGCGTATCACTGATTAAATGTGCAATGGTGTTTAAGCCAAGAGGACGCCATTTTTGAAAATGTACCACTGGAATGACTGGCTCGGTTCTCGAGCCAGTCATCCCAGTAATACATTAAAAACAGCCATCTCTTGGATTCAAAATGGACATACATTATTTGAGCATAATGCCAATTTTCTTCCCGTATCGCATTATAAAGGTAGATTTTGAAATATTTATGCTGCAGAATTTATTTACGATTATTCGAGTATTAAATTTGTAATCATATAAATTTCCGATTTAAAAAATAATTGATTTAATCACGTAATCTAAGGGTGGGGTGGGGGTGGTGGGTTGGGGTGTGAGGGGGTGGGGTGGTTATTCTCTTACTTACTTTTTTTTACTTACCGAACTGTATTTGAATGGAAAGATGTTCAAGAGTTGACTCCCTTACAATTGTCGGTCCCCCCACCCCTACCCCCTCGGCAAATGACCTCCTGGATCCGCCCCTGCGAGTAATTTACAATTACCGATGCGCTATGCAATGGAACTTCCCAGGTTCTCTATCAATCATATGAGGTCATAATCAACTACGAGACGTGTAGAATGACGTCATAATCAATGCCGTCATGTATGACGTAGATAAGTTCGTCACGAACGCGTATTTGATGACGGACTAAAGCATTTTTGTACGAATTGCATGTTTTACTATTTAATAAACATTATGTCGAATATTTTGAAACTAATTTGACTAGGCGATTTTGCTGCCATAGACAATCACAGCGCCAGTCAAATTTGGTTCAAAATATTCAACAGCGAGTTCAGGAATCGATCGATCCCGAAACTACGAGGTGTTGGGGTTGGGGTGGGGGGGGGGGAGCTTAGCTAGAGATTGGGGCTGGGCATCGCCAAACGGGAAAGGTCCATTCTACTGATTACGATTTTTCATATAAGGTTATTGAGGATTATTGTGGCAAATTGATGTGAAATTGTTTAAACATGAAGGTTTATTGGAATTTCGAAAAAATAAAGGCAACTTATCTGAGCTAATCTAGATGGATCAGACATATTTAAATAAACATTCCTAAGATTTGCATCTATTTAGTCAGTACTTAAATCGACACTAATTCCGGTGTAGTAGATTGTTGCTACCTTAACAGGTGCTTAAGCAACACTAATTCCCATTCAGAACGTCTCGCACCCGGTCCCCGATGTAATTATCCGTGAACTATAATAGACGCACGCACGCACGCACGCACGCACGCACGCACGCACGCACGCACGCACGCACGCACGCACGCACGCACGCACGCACGCACGCACGCACGCACGCACGCACGCACGCACGCACGCACGCACGCACGCACGCACGCACGCAGGCAGGCAGGCACGCACGCACGCACGCACGCACGCACGCACGCACGCACGCACGCACGCACGCACGCACCCACGCAATTTGGGTTGTAAATAAAATAATCTATTTTCAGCTTATAAGCACATACATCAGATTCCATATAATATGTGTTGATTGGGTGAAATTCCGTTAGGATACAATTTTTCCTTTATGCTTTCTTTGTGTGGAATAGCGAAATACTTTCAGGTATTAGTAAAATTATAGATATTATAGCATTCATCAAAATAAAATACACAATGGTTAGGTAGGAAGTTAGGCAGGCAGGCAGACATATGCATACAAACGGACATATGGATGGACAGATGGACGGACGAATTGACGGATGGATCGACAGATGGATGTATAGACGGATGGATGGGCTGGTGGATGATGGATTGCCGGATGGACGAAAGGATGTTTGGACAGACGGACACCAGTCGGACGATGGATGTACGCAGGTACATAGGAATGAAAAGACGGACGGATGTACGGGCAGATTGGCAAGCTGGTGGGAAGGCAGGCAGATAGGCAGACAGACACACTGTGACTGCTGCTAAAATGACTATTGCCTATGGTTTGGTGCAATGATAGAATGACTTCATATTGACTTTAAGATGTCCTGATTTCACACCACCTACCGCATTTATCATTCCCAAGAAATTGTCGTTATAGTGCATATGGCAATTCAAATGAATCCTAAAATAGAATGTCTAACGTCATGGGCGCATGAGTAATGAACATTATTACACATGCCGAGTCTAATTCTACTATTGATTGGAGTAGGAACTAAGAAATAGAGATGTTTGACGTTAGCGTACAGACTGAAACCTCTCAATCAGTCATGACCCAAATGTGAGTTGCGCAATTTTCACCAGGTTTGTTTTATCTATAAAGGTGTATATAAAAAGAGATATACTTAGTAACTAGTCATCTTGTCGTACCCACTATCTATCGTTATTAATGGATGTGAGGATTCTTTATCTAAGTAAAGTAATTTGAACGGCTGATATCAGGATTCATTGATCGACTCATTTGACGTAACTGAATAGATATGCTATTTAGAGTGTACATGCTTTTGTTATACATCTATCAGATTTTTGTCATCTTTCCTACATTATGTGGCACCCACCACTGTTATTTGTAAAGTTTCTAGTAGTGTAGGTTTATTCCGTGATGTTTTCTTTTGTTCTTGTATATGAGGGAAATAAAGACACCATTTCAACGAACTGTAGGAACTGTCTGTGGCATATAACAGGAGAAGCATTTCTATGTGAACGGATAGTTTGGAATCTGAATTGTATATATCTAGGGATCCTGCATGTTCGCTTCACTCGGATGTTCGCTTCACTCAGATGTTCGCTTCACTCAGATGTAAGAGTTTGATACATGTCAGAAATGTGAATTCATTACACACAAAAGCACACCACAGTCGTTGGCACAACCGACATGTTCTTTATGTTCTGAACTCACCAGCATATTTCAATTCTGATTCAGAAAGTTGATACGATCTGCATCTTAAGCGGTCCTGTATTGACACACAAAAAACTATGTCTCAAACACTCACACTGACACACATTTGAGTATGGCTAAAGTAAATTGTATACCAACGACGTTCAGTGAAATGTTGTTATAATATATTTAATCGTTAGACATTTGTTCTGTATAGTATTCGGAGATAAAAGGTTAAGAGAATCTACAAATGAGTTCGATAAGATGTGAGACATCAATACATTTCTCTCCTAACTGTTATTTTCATTAAGTCATCAGCTCGGGTTATAACACACGTGTCATGC
>CM067363.1:27724015-27739210 GCA_034401795.1 Chaetoderma sp. LZ-2023a | reverse complement strand
GCTTAGCTAGAGATTGGTGCTGGGTATAGCCAAACGGGAAAGGTCCATTCTATTGATTACGATTTTTCATATAAGGTTATTGAGGATTATTGTGGCAAATTGATGTGAAATTGTTTAAGCAGATGCCATATTTTGGTCGTTGAAGGTTTATTGGAATTTCGAAAAATAAAGGCAATTTATCTGAGTTAATCTAGATGGATCAGACATATTAAATAAACATTCCTAAGATTTGCATCTATTTGGTCAATACTTAAATCGACACTAATTCCGTTGTAGTAGATTGTTGCTACCTTAACAGGTGCTTAAGCATCACTAATTTCCCATTCAGAACGTCTCGCACGCAGTCCCCGATGTAATTATCCGTGAACTATAATAGACACACACACACACACACACACACACACACACACCACACACACACACACCCACCCACCCACCCACCCACCCCCACCCACACACCCACACACCTACCCCACACACACACACACACACACACACACACACACACAAACACACGCACGCACGCACGCACGCACCGCACTCACTCACTCACTCACTCACGCACGCACGCACGCACGCACGCACGCACGCACGCACGCACGCACGCACGCACGCACGCACGCACGCACGCACGCACGCACGCACGCACGCACGCACAGTATGCTCTAAATAAAGTAATCTGTTTTCAGCTTATAAGCACATACATCAGATTCCATATAATATGTGTTGATTGGGTGAAATTCCCTTTAGGATACAATTTTTCCTTTATGCTTTCTTTGCGTGGAATAGCGAAATACTTTCAGGTATTACTAAAATTATAGATATTATAGCATTCATCAAAATAAAATACACAATAGTTTAGGTAGGAAGTTAGGCAGGCAGGCAGGCAGGCAGGCAGGCAGACATATGCATACAAACGGACATATGGATGGACAGATGGACGGACGAATTGACGGATGAATCGACGGACGGACGAATGGATGGATGGACAGATGGATGTATAGACGGATGCATGGACTGGTGGATGATGGATTGCCGGATGGACGGAAGGATGTTTGGACAGACGGACACCAGTCGGACGATGGATGTACGCAGGTACATAGGAATGAAAGGACGGACGGATGTACGGGCAGATTGGCAAGCTGGTGGGAAGGCAGGCAGATAGACAGACAGACTGTGACTGCTGCTAAAATGACTATTGCCTATGGTTTGGTGCAATGATAGAATGACTTCATATTGACTTTAAGATTGTCCTGATTTCACCACCACTACCGCATTTATCATTCCCAAGAAATTGTCGTTATAGTGCATATGGCAATTCAAATGAATCCTAAAATAGAATGTCTAACGTCATGGGCGCATGAGTAATGAACATAATTACGCATGCCGAGTCTAATTCTACTATTGATTGGAGTAGGAACTAAGAAATAAAGATGTTTAAACGTTAGCGTACAGACTGAAACCTCTTAATCAGTCATGACCCAAATGTGAGTGGCGCAATTTTCACCAGGTTTGTTTTATCTATAAGGTGTATATAAAACGAGATATTCTTAGTAACTAGTCATCTTGTCGTACCCACTATCTATCGTTATTAATGGATGTGAGGATTCTTTATCTAAGTAAAGTAATTTGAACAGCTGATATCAGGATTCATTGATCGACTCATTTGACCGTAACTGAATAGATATGCTATTTAGAGTGTACATGCCTTTGTTATACATCTATCAGATTTTTGTCATCTTCCTACATTATGTGGCATCCATGATTGTTATTTGTAAAGTTTCTAGTAGTGTAGGTTTATTCCGTGATGTTTTCTTTTGTTCTTGTATATGAGGGAAATAAAGACACCATTTCAACGAACTGTAGGAACTGTCTGTGGCATATAACAGGAGAAGCATTTCTATGTGAACAGATAGTTTGGAACCTGCATTGTATATATCTAGGGATCCTACATGTTCGATTCACTCGGATGTTCGCTTCACTCAGATGTTCGCTTCACTCAGATGTAAGAGTTTGATACATGTCAGAAATGTGAATTCATTACACACAAAAGCACACCACAGTCGTTGGCACAACCGACATGTTCTTTATGTTCTGAACTCACCAGCATATTTCAATTCTGATTCAGAAAGTTGATACGATCTGCATCTTAAGCGGCGGTCCTGTATTGACACACAATAAACTATGTCGCAAACATTCACACTGACACACATTTGAGTATGGCTAAAGTAAATTGTATACCAACGACGTTCAGTGAAATGTTGTTATAATATATTTAATCGTTAGACATTTGTTCTGTATAGTATTCGGAGATAAAAGGTTAAGAGAATCTACAAATGAGTTCGATAAGATGTGAGACATCAATACATTTCTCTCCTAACTGTTATTTTCATTAAGTCATCAGCTCGGGTTATCCATACCCCAGTTCTTATAATAACAAAAACAGAAAGCAATAATGGCAATGAAATTACTAGTAGATGTTATCATCGACAAAAGCAACATTACCCTATAATACATTCTTTTAATTTTAGAACGATTTTCATAGAAACATGTTCTGAAAAATCGTGTAAATGGACCTTTCCCGTTTTAGCTATGCCCCACCCATCTCTAGCTAGGCTCCACCCACATCCCTCTCGTGTTGGGATCACTCAATCCCTGAACTCCCTGACTATTATTTCCATAAAACTATACAGGTAAGCTGTTGAATATTTTGAAACTAATTTGACGGAATGTTTATTAAATAGTGAAGACATACAAAGAATAAAGAGAAAGGTTAAAGACTATATCGAGTCATTCACACCATGATTAATTATGGCATCATCCTACACGCCACTTAGTTGATTATAGCGTCATATGGATAAATTGGAAATGTCCATCGAAGGGTGTGTTCAGCAGCATAAGAAGTTACTGAGATAAAGTGTTTTGTGAGACAGGAAAAAATTGGGTATCAAAGTTCTGCAGATTCCAGTTTGTTTTTTATTTCAGTTGATCATATAATTAGTGTTTAATCATCATATGCTGCAGCCAAATCTTCATCTCCCATTAATTCGACCCTACTACGCGTGGCAATGTGTGGCATTGAAACAAGGTATTAGTTACCATTTGATTGATCAAAAATGTATGTCAGTCTAAGTTGCTGTTGCTATTGGTTCTGGTATAAGCATACAGGTACAGCGATCATAATACATGATCAGATTTATGCCAAAATCTTCCCTAAGATGCATTTTCATGATGCATTAATCAATTACTCAATTAATCACAATATTAAAGAGACATTCCCAGGGAGGTACAAATACATTTTGGAAAATTCTATTTTATCTTGAAATGGTCTCGATGTTTTGTTACTGCATATCGTTTTCTATGCAGACCTTCCGGGCCGGTCATTTGGGCCCAGTGCAGTTTCTTCGCGTAAGGATTTATTTTAAATACGAAACATTCCTAGTGGTAAGCAAAACAATCTTAAATATGCCTAGATAGTTTGAGAATTTCTGACGATGTACTGGCGCCACAAGTTCTACAATCCCCTTCGCTCGCAAAACCTCAAAAGACTCTCAGCTCGGAGAATCACAAGCGCAAAAAAAATTTAGAGAGACATTTCAAAGAAATCTGCTTCTGACATAACCGCAACATATAATTTATAGCGCGCATGCTCCGAGTCAACGAATCACGACAATAAACGTAAGCAAATACGCTGGTGTTCTCTGTGAATCGTTCGTAAAATCTGCCGTCAAATTTCTTTTTCCGTTTTTAATATTTTGGGAATTTCTATTTCCCATCTTCATGGCTATTGCGCACCCGTATTTATAAGAGTCGAAGATCAAATGCTAAAATTTGCCTGCTAAGGGCAGTTTATACAATTATCTTCGTGTATAAAATGTATGGATTTATTGTGCAATGTACCTGATGTCGCAAGGCATGTTAATTACTTTTGGGTTGTTGATCCATTTTGACCAACGTGGGGGTAATGTGTGAAGTATATTCATATATATGATAGCAACAATTAAGCGCAACACCACTATTAACATGGTGACGTGTGCGGAGTTTTCCGCAATAACAAAATACACTTCACTTCAGGCGTAATTCATCTTTCCGAATTCTTTTTATATATTGCGATATAGATTGTCGTGTCATTGTGATTAATTATAATGCCATTTTCATGACAATACGGACTGCGTGATAAACTTGGATCTTGGCACTCGGCGCCTTGCCACAAGTATGTATCATTTAATGGAACTTTCCAGTGTTTTAGCCATGCCCCGCTGATCTCTGGCTGGGCTCCACCCACACCACGCTTGTGTGGGATCGATCGACCCCCGAGCACCCTGGCTATCAATTTCCAGAAAACCATACAGGTAAGCTGTTGAATATTTTGAAACTAATTTGACTGGGCGCTGTTACTGCCTATCCAAGTGCCAAGTGCGTAGTTGAAAATTTATTTTAACGTTCACAAGGTCAAAGGTCAAAGAAAACTGCTAAATATGCGTGGAGATAATTCACAAATCGATATTCGCAATATGTCTTCCTTTAGCAGTGATGCTCTGAATTCAAATCGGTGACATGTATGTATTATAAATCGATATTGTCTGAGACGACGTGGGATGATGTGCGTACTGGCCGGTCATGTTCGTCAACGTCTTTATTTTGATGCTCTTTTTCGCTTTGGCTCTAGGCTCTTCTTAAAATTAAGATGCATTGATTTCACACCCACCTACACCATTTGTCATTCCAAATGAATTGCCTTTAAATTGCATATGTCTACCTAAATGAATCCGAGAATAGAATGTCTAAAGCGACCGGTCATCAGTAATGAACTGAATTACAAATGGCAACTCTAATTATATTACGGTCTTCAATGTAGCTACAGACTGCTTGGAGTAGCGAATACGAGATATAGATGCCAGAAATTCGGGTACAGAGTTAAACATTTGATGTAATGGATCAGATAGGCTAATGGAACCTCCCAGTTTATCCATCAATTATATAACATTATAATAAACTACGTGACGTGTATATTGACGTCATAATCAATTACGTCATGAATGATGTAGATACGTTGGTCACGAACGCTTAATTAATGACGGATTAAAGTTGTTGTACGATTTGTATGATTTTATTATTCAATAAACATGCTGTTGAATATTTTGAAACTAATTTGACTGTATGCTGTTGCTGCCATAGGCAGCACCAGCGCCCAGTCGAATTAGTTTCAAAATATTCAACAGCTTACCTTATAGTTTTATGGAAATTGATAGTGAAAGACTTAAGAGATCGGTCGATGCTAACACAGTGAAGTGTGGGTGGAACTTAGCTAGATGGGCGGGGCATAACAAAAACAGGATTTGCCCATTAGAATTCCCAAGATTTTGATACATACTTACATATCCACTGTTGCCATCTTTAGATCAGGGCCTATCATTGGTTCAGCCTTGATCGGTGATGTTCTATTTTGTTCTTTGATATGACGACGATAATGACAAAATATCAGCGAAATGTAAGCGGTATTGGACAGGAATAGCATTTGCATTTGCACAAATAATTTCTTTTATTTGCAGAATGAATATCCAAGAACTAAACAGTAGCCACGATGGAATCTTAATTGCATACATGTAGGGCGTCCAAATATACATGAAGATCGGTTTATACTGCCGTATGACTAACAAATGTCAGGATTGTATATGCATTGCTTACTAGTACACTGTAGCTGTTAACGCAGCTAAAAATGTTTATATCGTGAAAGCTTTTGAGAAATTCCATTCTGATTTTGAAAACTGATATGATTTTAAACATTCTTACATTGATATCTCGTTAACTTCGTGTGTAGCAAGCACTTTGATAAACAGTTGACTATCTGGAAAGAAAACGTGGCACCAACCCTACCCCTACACCTACCCCTACCCTACCCTACCCTTACCCCTAACCCTAACATCCAATCAAAATACATTCAATATATTTATCTAAATCTTTATCTAAATCTTTAGTACATTATAACATGTTTTTTCCACCATCTTTTGCGTGTTGAAATGGTTAATGGAACTTTCTAAGGAATTCGATAAGACATGAGACATCGTACGTATTTCCTAAGTGCTGTCTTCGTTACGTCACCAGCTGGTGTACTTCATGCCCTTTTCTCGCAATGACAAATATCAATAATGACAAAGAGGTTACTAGGTGATAAAACAGCAACATATTTAGTAAATATTAAACAATATTCACGGAAACATATTGTGATTTGGATCATGTGTTCAACAGTATATATGACAGCAACAGTTCTCAGTAAAATTATGTTCAAAATATTCAACACAAACAATTCATACAATTTTGTGATAGACTTTTAGATTCTCCTGATGGAGCTACGTTATTTTGATTGTGACGTCAGCTAACATGTGGTGTATTTGATTGTGATATCAGACACTTGAGTGAAAGATCGAATCCCTACATTATCAACTATGTGTGCGTGCGTACGTGTGTTCGTGCGTGCGCGCGCGCGTGTGTGCACGCGTCCGTGCGCAAGTGACGGCGTACGTGTACAGTGTTGATATCGCACGACGCAGTGCGGCGAGTAATTCAGTCTACGTTCAGAGCATGGCTGTAGCCTATGATTCATTGGTAGGCTATAATTCAACACATCACGAGTAAACAAACATATATTGCCAATTTATTTATGCAGATTAACCATGTCGAAGCCGGCCCAAACCAACCTGTGATCGTCCATTTGCAGGTCAAGAGAAGACTATTTTTTAAATTTTACCACAGCAAAGACTGGCACGGTAGCAGTGCCAGCCATTCCAGTGGTACAATTTCAAAATTGGTATTCAAGCATATTAACCCTATTATATCGAAGCCGACCCAAATCAGCCTGTGTAGTTGTCCTGAGTAATGTCCATTTGCAGTCTAAGAGAAGATTGTTTTTGGGAATATACCACAGCAGTGACGGGATCGGTATTGTCCGTGTAAATGTATGTATTAGTGTACCCCATATTCCACATTCCGGCCTGGGTGTAAATAAATTGAATTGAATTGAATTGGTAACCGAGCCTGCCATTCCAGCGGTAAAATTTCAAAAGTAGTCCTCTCTTGGTCTGTAAATTGACATTCCATTAGGAAATATTTTCTTGACAAAATTTGATCAGCAAAGGATTAAACAGAATATCATTTTAGAAGAGATATCACCTGTAAGGGAAGTTGTTGTTGTTGTTGATGATGATGATGTTGTTGCTGTTGTTGTTTTTTCGATGTCACCTCCAACATTATTATTAATTCCATTTCATGGATTACTAAGAAGGGATAATGTCACCTGCATTTCACCTAAGCGATACGCCACATATATTCAAATAATACAATATAAAAATTAATTTTTGGTTGTGAAGGTACTTTCTCAATGTGCCAATTAATCCAACGATTTTAGAAATTATCTTTGATCCGTTTCGTGACACGAGCCTGCTTTGTTTGTTGAAAATAGGGAAAACAGAGGTTTGTGTGGAAGCTATGGATCTATAGCTACCGTCTCAGGAAAGACAATGGTTGTTTGCTAGGAAGAGGCTTTTGTCATATACCATTCATAAATGTATACGATTAGCTATGTGGCTGCCACTTCAGACAGACATATTTAGTTAGTTCTCCCACTTTCACCAAATACTTGTAATCGTGATGGCAATTCGATTGAAAATTTCTGCTACACTGGAAGTGGATGACAAATAGTTTGATATCGTCAGGTGTGAATTTATATACCTCATTTGTGTCTGGGTTAAATTTGATTTTGGAGGAAAACCACTAAGTATTGATTAGTTGGTGTTAGCTGTCTCGCTGCTTCAATCCACCAGAGAATAATTTCAATGATCCGAAACTCTTGACGTGCTACATATTTTGAAAACAATTTGACTGAAAGTTGTTAGTGGCTAAGCCACCAACAACTTTCAGTCAAATTGTTTTCAAAATATTTAGCAAATCAAGAGATATAACCCTTGGAATATGTCGTCTGCAAAACACTCAGCCGTCAGCCAGTTAATGAAAGAAGAGAACATGTCAACGATCAACATTTACACAAATGTATCTATGGATATCACAGAAATTAAAACCACAAGACCAAAAGAGCGTAACTCAGGATAGTATGTATACTCGCCCACAGCAACGCATAATGAGGTTGTATCTAGTAAGCAATGATGTAGATATGCCAGCAACAGCGCCCAGTCAAATTATTTTCAAAATGTTCAAAAACATGTTTATTAAATAGTAATAAGGCATACAATTCGTAAAACAACGCTTAGTCCGTCATCAATTAGGCGTTTGTGACGAACTTATCTACGTAATCTGTGACGTATTTGATAATAACGTCATCCTACACGTCACGTAGTTGATTTATGACGTCCTACGGTTGATGGATCAAGTCGACAGGACCATTAATACTGTGTCTAACATAAATCAGTCAGGTTTATCGACTGAATTATGCCGACTGTGTTACACGAACTCTAAGACAGCTTCTTGGTCGTACCATATTTTCCTTATTGTGGAAATTGTAAATGCATCCTTCATTTCCGTGTTGTACAACTTCAGAGAGAATAATGTTGCCTTCCAATCCTTTGTTGTCTAATTTCGTGACCAATGGGCTAACTTGTCGTCCTGCCTCCTTGGAATCCATTCGTCTCGAACTTACAAAAGGGACCCAAACAAAATGTCCTGACGTCTCATAATTATTTGTGGACATTGATGGATTCACCACTTACTGAGTTAATGTGTCTGGATGTCAGATATTTCAGATTGCGAAAGTGGCCACGAAGTATCCTATGATCTCATAATGTCCAATATTGGGCAGAAACTTGATGGTCACATGCACCGGGTTCTACATTTTAGACCTTTGAAATTTGAGAACTCGGCAGATTAGTGTCAATGTAGCTCTCTCTCTCTCTCTCTCTCTCTCTCTCTCTCTCTCTCTCTCTCTCTCTCTCTCTCTCTCTCTCGCTCGCTCTCTCGCTCTCTCTCTCTCTCTCGCTCTCTCTCTCTCTCTCTCTCGCTCTCTCTCTCTCTCTCTCTCTCTCTCTCGCTCGCTCTCTCGCTCTCTCTCTCTCTCTCTCTCTCTCGCTCTCTCTCTCTCTCTCTCTCTCTCTCTCTCGCTCTCTCTCTCTCTCGCTCTCTCTCTCTCTCGCTCTCTCTCTCTCTCTCTCTCTCTCTCTCTCGCTCTCTCTCTCTCTCTCTCTCTCTCTCTCTCTCTCTCTCTCTCTCTCTCTCCTCTCTCTCTCTCTCTCTCTCTCTCTCTCTCACACACACACACACACACACACACACACACACACACACACACACACACACACACACACACACACACACACAGCACAAACGTATCAATAGAGATAGGTACCTATTGTAAAATATCCTATTTCTATCAATAATATATCACATTTGATATATCGTCTGATAACGATAATGTAGGAGAGTGGCTATATTGAAATGCATTTAGAAACAAACTAAAATTAAAGAAAGAACGAACTCATAATATATTATCATAAGGATTCCGGAATATTCTGAACACGGAGGCCACTATCTACTTGCTGATTGCATGGACACACAGTGATACAATGCATATTTAAACGTGTCAAGAATTCGCTTTAATAATTCCCGTTGCATTAAAGAATTGCTGGAGGGATGAATTTGTTGAACACTGCATGAGACAAATCTGTCAAAGTTATTTGTGTGCAACGGAATGTAAATAGGAAATAATAGTATGTTCGTCTTTCAGTTAAATTTGTCTATAGAGCCCAACATCTGTCCAATATGATAGATTCGAAAAGATGGTAGCTGTGAATATTCAGGAGATTTACTGAATAAAATTGTGCAGCGTTGAAAGAATTGGCCTATCCAGTTTCAGCTATGCCCGGCTCATCTCTAGCAAGGCTCCACCCACACCACGCGCGTGATGGGGTCGATCGATCTCTGAACTCTCTGACTATCAATTTCCAGAAAACTATGGCGGTAAGCTGTTTAATATTTTGAAACTAATTTGACGGGGTGATGTTGCTACCTATGGCAGCAACAGCGCCCAGTCAAATTAGTTTCAAAATATTTAAGAGCACGTTTCTTACATAGCAAAAACATGCAATTCGTACAACGTATCTAACTATTAAGCGTTAAAGACGGGCTTAATCGAATGATTCATGACGTCATGATTATGACGTAAGCATACATGTGACTTAGTTGATTATGACGTCATATGATTGACTGAAGAAATAGATTCATGAATTAAAGCCACTAGAATGTAACTAATATGATAAGATTTGATACTATATCCTAAATTCTAGATTAGAATTCAGTTGATTAACCTGATAATATCCGGAGAAATATCAATGGCTGTCTTGTAAATCGATAGTGTTCATACCAAAGTGGTGGAAATTCCTTTGACATTAACCCCTCTGGTGTCAAGTTAACCTGTTAATTCACCTTTCCAGAGTACCCACCCATCATATGACGTCATAATGAACTGCGTGATGTGTACAATGGCAGCATAATGAATGACGTCATGAATGACGTCGATAAGTACGTAACGAACGCATATTTTAAGACGGTCTATGCGTTGTTGTACAAATTGTTTGCTTTTACTATTTAATAAATATTCTGTTGAATATTTTGAAACTAATTCGACCTGGCGCTGTTGCTGCCATAGCAACCAGTCAAATTAGTTATAAAATATTCAACAGCTTCCCTGTATAGTTTTCAGGGAATTGATAGCTTGAGCATTTGGGGATCTAACAATCCCAACACGGGGAGGTGTGGGTGGAGCTTAGCTAGTGATGGGCGGGGCATAGCTAAAAATGGAAAGGCCCATTGTCATGCTGGCCAAAGGGCCTATGATGTGTCTTGAGATACGTCAATTTGTAGGCCAATAGGGTCCTATTTTGAAACATTTAAATAGGATATTCTTGGCCTCCATATGGACGCTGGCTAGGCTGAATTTTCGATTTTCTTGCCTACTAATCCATGAATCATTTGGCCCGCCAAAAAACAGCACCTGTGGTGGCCATGAGGAATGCCCGTTTGTAGGAGATGTAAGTGCGAAAATTATAGTTTTCTTGGAACCGATCTTGACCATTAAATTGTTAATTTATAGGGGTCGCATTTTGAGCGCTTTGAGGCGCTGTTGACATATCAGGGGTTATATAGCGCGTGAACTCCATTCAGTAATTCTAAAAGAGAATGTTATTATACAGCCATGTATTAATTAACTTTTTGCAATCAAATGGCTGCACCAAAATCAAGTTTTTACACCCTATCTAGTACCACATCTCACGAAAATGCCCATTTGGTTATTGCCCGGATCATGTACCATCGGCAAGTCGCTATCCTGCAGTCTAGTTTCCTCAATTCCCGAGACTAAACACTCCTGAGTTGCCCCATGCTCATGGTGGTGAGACTAATCCTTAGAGGATCTACCGAAAATCAAACAACTGAATGCCTCTCTTCCTTGCGCATCTGATTTGATCATCATTATCGAATCTAGATTATGGTAACATTTGCATTACTGAAGTACTATTCCATTGTTATTTAGTTAATTTCGAATTGATATGTCTAGTGACCCCTATTGGGGGTGCGTCGGTGTAGGTCGTTGATGTTAAGAGCAAAGTAATTTTCACACCTGATAGTATTGGTCGTTAGCTGCATCATTAACCTGTCTTGAGTCATCAGCACCTCAAAGCGCTCAAAATACTACTTGATATATCAATTAAACTTTTTGATGGTCAATATTTTTCAAAATATTTTAATTTTAGAAAACTATTTTTGTAAATTTACCGCTGAACATTTTTTCGACGGCTTGACCATTAAAGGGGTAATGGTAAAGAAAATTAAGGGGTTTCCTTAGCCAGTGTCTATCCGCAGACCGAGAGAATATTATTTAAAAAAAAAAATTTACTGCTAGAATGACTGGCTCGGTTACTGAACCAGTCATTCTAGTGGTAAATATTAAAAAATAATCTTCCCTAGACCTTTCAAATAGCCATATCTGAAGATCACTGCAAATTTGTTTTGGTCAGTTTGACCAATAAAGTGTTAAGTTGATACAAGTGGGGTTAACGAAGAAAACTCAACTATGTCAGGACGAAAGAAGATATGAGCCTCAGTAAGACACGAAAACACATTAAACCTAGTATGATAACTTTAACATCAATACATTCATCCTCTTTCCCAGAGCATCTCGATCATGCATTCATCGGATCCAGACCTGACAATGTCGCTGATTCCATTTCCCTATTTCTAAAAAGATTACTTTATGTTTAATCAAGTCTATCCTTCATGACTGAATGATTTGACAAGAGTGTAGCGCACTGACGCACCACGGAAGCATGAATTAATGGAACGTTAGTTCAGTATCGATATGAGTAGCTATGGTTACTGTGACATATATTTAGACCAATGTTTGCCATGGGATTTCATTTGCTTTTGATGTTCTTAATTGCTGGATAGGGTAATTCCTTGAGGGGGCAGCGCCCCACGACCGCTACCACCATCACCGCTATTCACCGTTACCACCACCACCACCACCACCACCACCACCACCATCACCACCACCACCACCACCACCACCACCACCACCACCACCACCACGACCACCACCACCACCACCACCACCAGCAACAACAACAACAACAACAACAACAACAACAACAACAATTGTGCGCCCGGTTTCATCGTTTTCCTTTGAGAAACCGCATATTGTGATTATCTTTTTATTTGAATGTTGTAGTTTACGTTAGCTTGTCATACCGAATCCATGGAAGAAAATTATAATATCGCTAAATATGCTTTTGGAACCAATTACCGATTATCTCCCACTGTTTACCATTGAAATTATATGATAGTGTTTTTTATTATACACGTTTCTGTAGGTCATGCCATCAATCCTGTGGCTGAAAGTAAGCCTAGTTCTCCACAACTATGACCTTGAGTGTTACTATTGCAAAATGGTAATGAACTGGATGATATTTATCAGGGTGATCGTGAAAAGAATGGGCTGTTTGTTCAGACATGTGTGTTTGTGTGCGCGTGCGTGCGTGCGTGCGTGCGTGCGTGCGTGCGTGCGTGCGTGCGTGCGTGCGTGCGTGTGTGCGTGTGCATGTGAGTATGTGCATGTGTGTGTGCGTTGAATAATTGTTGATTGCGTATAATAGAGAATTCGTCTACAATGAAACGTTTTTGAATTGATCACCTCTTAAACCACAGCTGCTAGATACGTATACATTTAACACACATCGCAGGTTAGAGGATGTACACTTAGTGGTTCCAAAACCCCACAAGCCAGATGTCGAATATACGTCGCTTAGTTCATCTTTATACGTCATCGTTATACTGTCAAACATGTTCAAGCGACGACTTTCTTTTAGGGGACCACGTGTGGCTGTTCTTTAAGACAAGAGATCAAAAGGAAAACCTGCGTGTACGATTAATCATCCTCTGGCCCCAAAGGGACTAGAAAACCAACTTGTAATATGTGATAGTCTGCATTTCGTCATAAAACATTACATGTTGTACCATAAGGTAATCGTGCATGATTGACTGCGGCACCACGAGACGCTCACTTAGGGGCATGATTGATTGCTACGCGTATGCGATGACTTACTGACCTAGACTAAATCAACATAACAACATACATTCTTACTTGTCATAATTCTAACACATTCTCATTAGAAGAATAGACACCTGAAGAGAGTGGTATTAGTCCCCATACCATGTTAGTCCGGCATAGCACTTCGTGGCATTTGTTCTCAAAATACATGTGACAACCAATGTTTCTGGGTTAATGAGTTGCAGACGATGCAAGATCGAATGCAAACCAAAAAGGTTAAAATCAGTTGTGGTGTTAAGAAAGGTTTATCCACTGTTGTTAGAATATTTGTGCCACAAAATTGTTTATTCTCACGCGCACAACTCAACCTTCTTCACAATGTGATACAATGTGCCATTGGTGCCAAGTTAGTATGCTCTCATTGGAATTAGGGAATGACTATATGGTTGATCCATACCCATGAAAATGAATATCAGAGAATATACCCACTGAGACATAGATGTTGACATTCCCATGTATTCAGGAACTTAAGATATCTGTTCACAATACCAATAATCAAGATGTGTGGCAAAGCAACAAAAGTAAATCTATCATCTGGGTAGTTTTCAGCATTAACTTTGATTATGGGTAATTCATATTTTGCTCGGATTGACAGCGTGGTTATTTCTTTATCTTTAATTTCCCTGGGACGACAGCTCTTGTATTCTGTTCATTGCATTGCGCTCGCATGCTGCAAATATACAGATGCCCGGGATACAAGATAGCGATTTCTCAACATATTTTTGTGTCTACTACCTGCCACAAAGCACCACTGTTACCCGGAATGTCGTACAGTACATGCAGCAGGTATTCATGCACTTGACCGCATCAGATTACAAATAAATTAATCTTGGAATATTCAGCGGAATTTTCTTTACATCATAAGCAATATCCATGCATGGTCTCCATCGATGGAAGTGGTATACCCAACAATGTTATGACTTGCCTGACTCTTGTGGGTGCCTTATGGTGACATCAGTGATCCGCGCCATGGCAGAAATACGACAATGATAGATTGCTTTATTATCTCAATTCTTGTACTGTCGTTGGTAATATGGAGGTGCGGGGGTGTTAGTAGGAGAAACGTTGCCATGTACAATTCTAGCCATTCTATCAATCAATACTGACTTGTGGCCTAGATTCCAGACTTCTTTGGGGTAGCTCGCTATGTACTCATGCTTCGACTGGGTCACGGTTGTTAACAATTCACCTTTCCAGTTTATCCATCGATCATATGACGTGTATGATGATGCCATAATCATTACGCCATGAATGGTTCGATATAGTCCGTCTTTAACACTTAATAGTCCGACACGTTGTACGAATTGTATGTCTTTACTATTTAATAAACATTCTGTCGAAAACTTTGAAACTAATTTGACTGGTCGCTGTTGCTGCAATAGGCAGCAACAGCACCAAGTCAAATTAGTTTCAAAGTATTCAACAGCTTACTTGTATAGTTTTCTGGAAATTGATAGTCAGGGAGTTCAGGGATCGATCGACCCCAACGCGGATGTGGTGTGGGTGGAGCTTAGATTGAGATGGTTTGGTCATAGCTAAAACGGTCCATTCCCACCAGTCTACCAATCAATAAAGCGTCTGGCTGCATA
>CM067363.1:27631515-27719015 GCA_034401795.1 Chaetoderma sp. LZ-2023a | reverse complement strand
ACCACGTATTGTTTTCAATGTCATAATCTGTATTTTCTGTTTTATTCTTTGTAGGTAAGTTCATATGGTTACAGTGATTGATGTGAGTTAGTGTCAGTGTGAGCTTAGAGATATGTACAGCAGATACAATTCACAGATAAAATGGTGAGTTGACTAAAATGCCCTGAATAACGAATTTATTTTTAATAAGATTTTGTGAAATTAACACTTCTTGTGTCAACGTAACCTTTAATGGTCAAGCCGGAAAGACACTCCCACTGCAATGGTCTTAAGAATGTCCAAGTGTAAGCCAAGAGAATAGTATTTTTGAAAATATACCACTAGAATGACTGGCTCGGTAACCGAGCCAGTCATTACAGTGGTACATTTTCAAAAATATCATTCTCTTGGTGTGCAAATAGAGGCTAGTTAATAAAGAAAAATCGAATTTTCTTAACAATTTCCCCTTTGGCTGTCAACCGGATCAAACACGTTTTATGTAGTTGTCTTGAGGGCAGAAAACTATTTTGTAATTTTCAGTGTTAAGTTTGCAAAAATAGCTTTCCCTTGGCCGACAAACATTATAATTTTATTGAAAAATATTGGCAATTAAACGGCTAATTGATATGAGTTGCATCCTGGGCGCTTTGAGGCGCTGTTGACGTAAGAGGGATTTAGGAGCTATACTATATAATGTCGGTACTTTTAGTGCTTTGTATCTATACATGTCGTCTGTTGAATACTGTGAAACTGATTAGACAGAAAATTGTTGCTGCTATAGGCAGCAGCGGCTTCCAGTCAAATTAGTTCCAAAATATTCAACAGAATAAGTATGCAATTATAAATGATTTTTAGCATTTGACCTTCAGGGTTCAAAAGGTGAATTGCACGCACACCTGTCTATAACGGGCACTGTACGGACCATCATAATATGGTCATAAAAGACAGGTGGCCGCTTAACATAACTCAATCTGTATTGTGGATAGGTTTTGGGGCCAAAATGATGGTGGTTCCTTAAGACGAATTGATTTATCTTTTAACTGCCCGTCGTAGAGAACCACCTTCATCTAGATACAAAATCAACGGAGGGATCCGTTCTGTCATTCAATTATCTGACGGCATAATCAAAGACGTCATATATTAGTTGATATCGCAATGGAATTAACTTAGCTCCTTAGCGAAATTCGCAATTTCTGTCACGACATGATACTAATTCTATATCGCTGATGACTTTACAATGTATTAAACATTCTATTACATATCTTAAAGCTAATTTGACTGAGAGCTGCTGCACAGTCATTTAAGTTACAAACTATTCAACAGCGTACCTTGAAATTTAGATTCTGAGAATTCAAGTTTTAAAGTTTTAAATCGATTCCAACTCGTCTAAAATGTGGGTTAAACTTAGCTGGGAATGTGGGATATCTACGAAGCATTGCAATGGAACGATCTGATCTATCACTCAAGTATCTTATGCCATACTCAAATATGTTAAGGGCAGCTGACATCACTATCAACTATTGAATCTGAATTGACTGAGAACTGTTGCTGCCACTCCCAGTCAAATTAGTTTCATAATATTGAAGAGCTTAGCAGTATGGGCAAGTTGAAATTTAAATTCAAAATTATGATAGTAAAAGTTTCAAATTGATTACAAGATGTGAATTTGGTGGTGGAGCTTAACAAGAAATGCAGCCTTCTATTGAATGTTTGACGAGATCAAGAATGGACCGTTCCGGTTTTAGCTATGCCCCGCCTATCTCTAGCTAAGCTCCACCCATACCTTGCTCGTGTTGGGATCGATCGATCTCTGAACAACCTGACTATCAATTTCCAAAAAAACTACATAGGTAAGCTGTTGAATATTTTGAAACTAATTGACTGGGTGGTGTTGCTTCCTAAGGCAGCAACAGCGCCCAGTCAAATTAGTTTCAAAATATTCAGCAGCGTGTTTATTAAATAGCAAAGAATTACAAATACATACAATTCATACAACGTGTCGGACTGTTTGAGATTTGGTAATGCTCTATATGGAACCCTTTGTGACGTGATGATTGTGACGTCATCATACACGCGGTGAGACGATTATGACGTCATACGAAGTCAGACGATGGATTGATACGCTGGAAATGTGAATTCCATGACACCGAACAGATTCCAGGAATCAACCATATTAGATTGGTTCAATAATGTTAAACGTACCGTAACAATCATTTTCATAGCGACTAAAACCGAATGACGTAAACTACTGATCAATCGACCTTTCAGATTTGCTATGCCCCGCCCATCCCTAGTTAAGCTCCACCTACGCTTCGCCTGTGTTGAGATCGATCAACCCCAGAACGCCATTGACTATCAATTTCCAGAAAACTATACAAGTTACCTGTTGAATATTTTGAAACTACCTTTATGCCATTTCTATGGCAGCAACAGCGCCCAGTCAAATTAGTTTCGAAATATTCAACAGCATGTTATTTACATATTACGGTCTTCCTCAATTAAGCGTTCGTGGTGTACTTATCTACGTCATTCATGACGTCATTGATTACGACGTCACACTACACGTCACGTAGTTGATTATGATGCCATATGAGGGATGGATAAACTTACGATGTCACAAGCTCGTACTTTCGGTGACGAAGCGCCATCATTTAGATCCATAGACCAACTCGAATACAGCTTACATCACATGTATATGCTAAAATAAATTTAGACAATATTGAGAAATGATAAAAGCAATGTTTGACGGCATTAGATTTCCCCCTTCCAATTAATCATCGTTGCCAAGACATGTATATCGTTACATAATTAGATCGTGGATGCATCAATAAAGATGCCGATACGTGTAAATATAATTATTCAACTGCTGTGATGACGTCATCAATGCCGGATTTGGTGTCATAGTTGTGTTATGATAATCTCAATTGAGGAATCCAGTTTTAGCTATGCCCCAACCATCCTTAGCTAATTGATATCTATTTCCCGTGTTGGGATCGATCGACTCCTGCAGTCTCTGAATCTCAATTTCAACAACACTATACAGACAAGCTGTTGAATATTTTGAAATAATTTCAGCAATAGCGACCAATTAAATTAGTTTCAAAATAGTCAACAGCATGTGTATTACATATTAAAGACATACAATCCGTACAACCTGGCGACTATTAAGCATTTAAGACGAAATAAATCGAGTCATTCATGACGTATTGATTATGACGTCATATGATTGACTGAGAAACTAGATTCCTGAATTGTACCTCTCAAATGTAGGTGTGTTTATATGAACAAAATTACTTAATTTTGTATTGCCAATATCTTTGTTGTAAAATAATTATAATTCACTCATGGTAGTGTTTTATATCCTTGAGAATGTAGTTCATTTTCGTGCTATGTCAGACATCGTGTCAGAATATTATATTGAACTTAATGGAAAAGCCACGTTTTAAATTTACTTTGAAAACAAAGTGAAACAGATTTTCTGTGTCAACATTATGCTGCTCAAGCTGTTACTCAGTAAGTACAGGTGGTTTCAAAATAACAGTGAGTTGCTAATGGAAACCCCCATTAGAAGCATGGGGTAGTGGACCTTATCCCATTAATGCCTGTTCAGCTCCTGGAATCCAAGACATTTACGCATGTAATATATTTATAAGGAGGCAGCAAAATTTTCCAGCTATATCAGTTTCAAAATATCGACCGGAATATGCCTCATACCATTAAATGTCTTTGTTGTTTCGGGTCTGCGAATGTGAAATCGTTTAAATTTTAATCTCTTGGTACAAAAATACAAGTGATTTGTTGAGCAGGTCAGAACCTCTCGTTCTCGATGGACCTATCCAGTTTTAGCTATCTCTAGCTAAGCTCCACACATCGCTCGTACTATACAGGTACACTGTTGAATATTTTGAAACTAATTTGACTATGGCAGCAACAGTACCCAGTCACATTAGTTACCAAATATTCGAGAGAATGTTTATTAGATAGTAAAAACATACAATTCGTACAACTTGTCGGACTATTAAGCGTTTAAGATGGACTAAATCGATTGATTCATGCTGTAATTGACTATGACGTCGTCATATTTGATTATCACGTCAGATGACGTCAGATGATGGATGGAGAAACTGGAAAGGTTCATTAGGAACGTCAATCGCACTGCTATTTTTCATTGTATGCGTGTGATCGTAAAATGTTGTATCACTTGCCAAAATATGACAATAGTACAATGGAAATACGTGCTAGACTGCTTCCTCATCTCACTCAGAAATGGTAGAGAACACCAGTGAAATGTATCCGTCATTGTAGAAAGCAACGCAATTCACCTTTCCAGAATATCCATCCATCATCTGACCTCGTATGCCGTCATAATCAGCTCAGCGCGTGTATGATGATGTCGCAATCACTACGTCACAAAGGGTTCCATATAGCCCGTCATAAAATCTCAAACAGTCCAACACGTTGTATGAATTGTATGTCTTTGTAATTCTTTGCTATTTAAGCAGCAACAGCACCCAGTCAAATTAGTTTCAAAATATTCAAACATCATACCTGTGTAGTTTTTAGGAAATTGATAGTCAGAGTGTTCAGAGATCGATCGATCCCAACACGAGGAGATGGGTGAGGCATAGCTAAAACTGGAACGGCCCATTGCGGCAGTGTACTCCATTAGTTGTGCAAGTAGTATACATAGCGATTCTTGGATAATGTTGCACCAAATTTGATGAAATGTTTACATTATTTCTCTGCATATGTATATACCACCCTATACTTGTGCATTCTGCAACCAGTTGTAGTACACCTTTAAATGAACCGAAGAACTCAATATATCTTGCGGCAATGATGCATTCTCTCGACCGTTGGAAACAATATGGTCAGCAATATAAGTTCCAAGTCGATGACATATGGTGTGACCAAATCCATAACGGAATGACAACTAATGACTGTGTTAAAGAGATATTAGCTCATAAGCTTCTAAATTTAATATATGGAATTATGTGCATAAAATGCTTCTAGGGAGTCAATAATAGCGGTTGACCACTATTTCTTATACGTGGGGCATGTTAATAAACAATGAAATGTAAATTAGGAATTCTGTGATGATAAAAATATAAACATTAATTTGATACATGGACTCATCACCGATTTGTAGAGAATGTCAGTGAAATTCACTCTCTAACTTACTTAGTAATAGTAGCCAACTAGTACTGGCAGAAAGCCAGCCAGCCAGTCAAGTTGTCCTAGCAGCTTCATCGGTCATAAAATTCAATGTCGACCTAGATACTGCTATAGATCATCAAGTGAGCTAAATATAAATCTAGGTTATTTTGAAACCAATTTTACTGAAAGTTGTTGCTGCCTGAGGCAGCAATGACTTTCAGGCAAATTGGTTTCAAAATACTTGGCGGTATTTTATTTATAGCATGTTTAACTTCTGAACATGTCAAGCTTCACCATCCACTACCAGAGATTGATGAATACAATTCAAACTGTTAACTGGCAGCCAATGATTTTTCATGCAGTAGTCTACCTCTCTGCCATTAGGGCGCTTGCTACTTGTTATTCACAGATCATGTGTTTGTTTACATTTCTAATAGGAACGTACGTTAGAGTTATAAAAAACATAAAATTTGAGGGGGTTAGGATACACTAATTACTCTAATTCTTTGCTGGTAGTAATTACACCCATATTTGCTTAGTTTAAAGTAAAAACACTGGACAAGACAAATTTATTTTATAAGTTGGAGCTAAGGCCTCTTTAAGTAGTCAAAAGAAGTTCTTTCCCGCGCGTACACCGCCGTGAAAGAGGGTGTTGGTCGATCCGTTCACTGTTATTTCAGCTTTGTTGACTGTAACCACGCGTGAGCATATGATCGTAGGTAGCATTTGTGTTACATTAAAACCATTCAGACGTGCAAATAGACTCCACGCAAGGGGTGTGTGGGAGAGAGTAGATTTCCAATACATATGCTCCATTCCACTTGAGTGAAACGCGGAGTTCTTAGAATTATCGCTATGGCCACTTAAACACAGGTTATGCCAAACATAATAAACGTTCACGATATTCATTGTTCCGTCTCTGAACGGTTCGTAGGAAAAGCATTTGCTCTGTTTCGAATGTCTGAAGTTAGCGGGATATAGTTTTGGGGTATTTGTTAGGAAGCGTGGAATGATAAAACATTTGGCAGGGATTATGAATTGAAACTCCCCGGCTGAAGGCGGTGTGTTTTCGACAGTAACGGCACCATGTTATGTACTGGCTAAACCACATTTCTACGTCAATGGACCCTTCCAGTTTTAGCTATGCCCCGCCCATCTATGGCTAAACTCCGCCCACGCTTCGCCATTGTTGGGACCGATCGGTTGCTGAACTGCCTGACTAGCAATAAAGATAGAAAGAATTGGCATGTTTATTAGATAGGAAAGACAGACAATTCGTACAACAACGAGACATTTGTCAATGAGACAATTAAGAAGCAATGGACATTTCCATTTTTAGCTATGCCACGCCCATCACTAGCTAAGCTCCACCCACACCTCGCCGTGTTGGGATTGATCGATCCCCGAATGCCCTAACTATCAATTTGCTGAAAACTATACAGGAAAACTGTTAACTATTTTGTAACTAATTTGACTGGGTGTTGTTGCTGCCTAAGGCAGCAACAGCGCCCAGTCAAATTAGTTTCAAAATATTCAACAGAATATTTATTAAATAATAAAAGCAAACAATGTGTACAACAACGCATAGACCGTCTTCAAATATGCGTTCGTGACGTACTTATCGACGACATTCATGACCTCATTCATTATGATGTCATGGTACACATCACGCAATAAATTATGACGTCATATGATGGGTGGGTACTCTGTAAAGGTGAATTATTATGTACTTTCTGGAAGATGTATTCATATACCTTTTATTTATGCAATGATTTCTCGCATATGGGATTGACCCTTTACATTTTAATATGCGATGATTATTACCTGCTACCTGATCGAGAAACCGAAGGTTTATGTATTCTCTGCAAAACGATCACCCTCACTAAAGGGAACGAAACTAAAGAAATATGAGATCAATAATCATTTATAGCAAGCCTCGGCTATCTTTTCTTTTGATGATGCGATCGATGCAAAATTTAAGAACGTATAGATAATTTAATTCAAATCTGTTCTTTTAAGGTGGGCGTGCAAACATGGTAAGCGTGTCTATGATATTTTTACATACTATTTGACTGGTAAGAAATGCATATCATTGTGATAACATTCAAGTGCGTTATATATATCTGGTCAGTACCTAACAAGACTGATCGCAGGTCCTACATTTTATTCTAGCTTTATACTACTCAGATGGTTTTTAAACTCCTGAGAGCTGTCGGTGGCAATGTCAGCACCATCTTACACTCTTCTGTCAATCGAATTCATTGAAGTCCACTGCGAGTGTGCTGTAGTTGACCATTATGCACCAGTGTCCTTCCCCTGGGAAGCGCCTAATAAGGACATAACATATTCTACCAAATAGCATCCATCATCTCCAATCACCATCTCAGCATTTCATTTCACATGATGATAGTTGATGACATTAGGCGTATTTGTCGCACGCATGTTCCGTGTGCTATCTGAATGATGTCATGGATGATTCGAAATAGTCCGTCTTTAGCGCATAATAGTCGGACACGTTGTAAGAACTGTATGTCTTTGCCATTTAATAAACAGCCTGTTGAATATTTTGAAACTAATTTGACTGGGCGCTGTTGCTGTCATAGGTAGCAACAGCAACCAGTTGAATTAGTTTCAAAATATTCAACAGCTTATCTGCATAGCTTTCTGGAAATTGATAACCAGGGAGTTCAGAGATCGATGGATCTCAACACGAGCGTGGGGTGGGTGGAGCTTAGATAGAGATGGGCGGGGAATAGCTAAGACTGGAAAGTCCATTGTCTTTAGGAGACAATTTCTTGGCATCTGTTAAAGGTGCAGCTGGTTGATAAACACGGCAAAAGAATATTTGGTTCTCCTTGCATGGAACTATAGACAATCTCATTCGTTCGTCGTTGCATCCGTCCACTCGCGAGCATAAATGGGTACTGATGTAACACGTTACATTAACTGAATTACCATCTTGCTTCCAAGGCATCAATCGAACACATTCATTTCTATGGTGCAAGGCAAAACGGGTAATTTGATTAAGCATTTCACAGCTTGCTTAGCATCTTGTAGATAAAAGATGTATATCACTGTTCCCATAACATGTTAATGTCGAAAGAAGCAGCATTGGGCAACACCGTCTCAGATATATCAGAAATATATCAGAAATATCACAGATTAAATACGTGTGGAAAAATAATATGATTGATGTACATGCGTCTTCTACTACTTGTCACAAAATAGCACAATCCCGTAATTGAGACAGAAGGTTAGACATGACCTTGCCTGATTGGTTCATTAAGCATGCGTTCATGACAGCAAGCTGTCACCGGTGATCCTAGATGAAGATATATGTCTGTGTTGAAAATGAAATCAATGTCTAAGATACAATATGGCTGCGAGTTATTGTTCTGTAGAGGACGTACCATAGATGGGTCGATTTCTAGTTATGGCCCGCACGTTTCTAACAAAGTTCCGTCAACTATTTTTACGTGTTGGAATCGATTTGAAACTTTGAAATCTGAAATTCCAGAGTATAAACTTTAAGCCAAGCTGCTGACCATTATGGAGATAATTTGAGTTGTTGCTGCATATGTCAGTAACAGCGCCCAATCAAATTAGTTTCAACATACTCTACAATATATTTATTAAAGCATAACTTCGTCAAAGCTTTCCTGACAAAATCTTCGATTATTAATAGAGCCACGTGACTTATTTCGTTATGACGTCAGATGCTTTTGTGACATGTCAGAGTATTCTACTTGGCAACGTGTCTGTAGAGGTATATTAACATAGATATACTCATTTTAAAATGTGTTATAGAATCATAATGCCATCTGTCATCGAGCACAATTATATCCCTGAAGTTGCTGCTAATTGGGATTTCAATTTCAACAACAATAAGGCTTAAAGATGGCGTTGATGTTCATAATGACATAATAACGGCGACCCTACAATACCGATAATAATTGCCAATTCCCTTTCCAGGTTATTCATCTATCATATGACGCCATATCACGTCATAATAAGCTAAGCGGCGTGTAGGATGACATCACATAATGATTCTATTTGGCCCGTCTCTAACGCTTAATAGTCCGTCACGTTGCACGAATTGTATGACTCTGCTATTTAGTAAACATGCATTGAATATTTTGAAACTAATTTGACTGGACGACCAGTCAAATTTGTCCCAAATATTCAATATCTTACCTGTATAGTTTTCTGGAAATTGATAGTCTGGGGGTTCAGAGATCGGTCAATCCCATCACGGACGTAGTGTGGGTGGAGGTTAGATTGAGATTGGCCGAGCATAGCTAAAAGTGAAAAGGTCCATTTCTGAAATAGACAGACTGATGTTCACAAATCAGTAATAAAGCTAATGAGAATGTGTTTAAAATCGACAGTGTTCTAATTTGTCAAACCATTTAAAAAGAATAAACACATTCTGAGGTCAATTACTCGATGCGAGATAACGTCTGAACAGTACACATGCTTTAAATCCTGGGTGAGAGAAATGGTTTTTGTTGATACATTCTCTTCTAGCATCATCTTCCACCCCTGAAGAATACATTTCTAAATAAAAGCATTCTTGTATTTTCCCTCAAACAAATAATTTGACAGGTCCAGTTTGTGGTAGAAATCGCTGAAAGACAATACTCTATGTATGCCGAGTTATTCCCGGCGTGTGCTAACGTCCAGAGGAATCTTGTCTGAAATTAACCATTGCTTCGTCTGGCAACACCAATTATTTTATTTGCAATCAAACTCTCACCTTCGAGTCAGAACTCTTTATTTGCTTGCGTAGATTTCCTCAGGTTAACATGTAATTTAATAATATTTGCGTCGATTTGTGAAACGTATCTTCGGCACCTGAGTTTGTTTAGTGTAACTCTGAGCTGTTTGTTTTCTTTGAGAAGAGCTGTTTAACTCTTTAACGACTAAATTTGTTAAAAAAGTCATGTGTTTACTTATTGAATGTCCATTTGCAGGCCAAGAGAAGACTATTTTTGAAAATTTACTACTGGAATGACTGGCTCGGTTATCGAGCCAGTCATTCCAGTGGTAAAGTTTCAAAAATAGTCTTCTCTTGACCTGCAAATGGACATTTCTTAAGACCCCATGCAGAGACCGGTCATGGCCGCTTTCGTCCTGAAAGGATTAATTGACATACAATCTGTAAGATGTCTACTCCGCTGCTACAAGTATTTACGCATATTGCTTCAGGGAGAGTAACAGCTACAACTGTGTACAGTGGACAGCTATTTTGGATGGACAAGCAACAGCGGTGTATTAACACTGAGCTGATCATAAGCCCACACGTCTTTATGAATCACACTCACTTGTTGCTCAGAGGATAAAGATTATATCCAATGAGACTTAGTAAGTGACTACCTGTCTTTAGTGACCACATTGCAATAACCATATGGTCCCCATTATAGACAGGATAGAATGGTCTTCTGCATTTAGAAGATCGCGATTGTTTGACCGACATAACTGGTTTATTTTCATAAGCTGATAATCATGGAAGAAACAATGTATAGGTTATTATGGATACCCATTTTAGAAAGCTAGCCTGATTAACCAACCACACGGTCATAAGCGAGTTTCCCATCATTTACAGGCGGTGCAAGTCAATCATGGGAAATGCTTATAGTGATGAATAATGAGCATACAAGGTAGTCAAACCTCGTGGATACAAAATTCTAGTTTAGTGATTGCCCACCCATTGTTTGATCAGAGAAACTTATGTCTAGGTATGATGGTAACCAAATAACAGAGATATGTTGCACATTAGAGATAATCATCTATGGAATCACATCTATGCGGTACATATATCAATTCGACAACTTGTTAACATCAGCTTTCTAGGAGGAAGGGTATGGTTGCTCAATTTCACTCTCCAATGGATCTTTCCAGTTTTAGCTTTGACCCGCCCATCTCTAGCTAAGCTCCACCCACACATCGCTCGTTCTGGGATCGATCGATCTCTGAAATATCAATTTCCAGAAAACTATTAGGGTAAGCTGTTACATATTTTGAAACTAATTTGACTAGGTGCTGTTGTTGCCTATGTCGGCCTATTAAGCGGCTTGAACATGATTACCCGTCCTTGTAACTGACACTGACAATTATCAATCTCTCGCAGCAATATTTTCTAGGAAATAGAACCATTATAGGATGGAGACATTACTTTGTCTCGCAACCTGTATTTCTCGGAAATTGCATTTCGTGTTTATTTTACTAAATCCTGTAATATATAATCCATAGAATAGGTCAAATGTTTCCATCAGTTGATGCACTATATGGTAGCTAATACGTGCAATCTTGTGAACTTTCAAATGCCATTCAGTCGACATTATTATAATAGTCAGCATACTCTTTCATCTATAGTAGGTAAATTATTTCTTGGTAGAATGCTAACTAAATTGGTAACAAGCATTGTTCAATTCTTGGTGGAAACTCAATATGAAACGAGCCAGATCGTGTGTAAATATATTGACTAGACATAGTTCTTGGCATTGTTTGAGTGGGCTTTTTGCCAAAAAGATGTATATTAACTTAGACATAGTTTGCAGCAAATAACATTGATCCATAGACTCCTACATTTCCAGAATCTAAACTCCAAGATAACTGTACGTATAAGATGTTGAATATTTGGAAACTAATTTAACAGTTAAAATACCTTCAAAGTATTCAGTACCTCCAGTCAAAGTATTCCACAGAATTCGCATCGCATGGAAGATGATTTTTCGTATTTCACTTTTCAGGTAAAAATGGTTAATCGTATATACTGACATGTGGTCAGATTATCACTCAATAAATTATGTGGCTGTTAGTAGCGATCATTGTTCACAAAATCTTGACAACATAGTGGTTGTATTCCGATGCTGACGGTCCATTTATTTAAATGATTCGGTGTCACCTATATCCGCGGTTTAGCAAAATGTGTTTAATGTGAAACAGTGAATTTGAATAACACGTGTTTTTAAAAAATGAATAGATAAATGGGATGTATCTACTAAATATACATACTAAATTGTTGCATAGAGTCTAGATGTGGGATTTAATGGGTAGGAAATTATTCGACAGAATGGTAGTCCGTTTTTTTACGATTCATCTAATTTAATGGAGCTTTCCAGTTTTAGCCATGCCCCGTCCATCTCAAGCTAAGCTCCACCCACGCTTCGACCATATTGAGATCGATCGATCAGGTAAACTGTTGAATGTTTTGAAACGAATTTGACTGGGTGCTGTTGCTGCTCATGGCAGCAACAGCGCCCAGTCAAATTAGTTTCAAAATATTTGACAGAATTTTTATTATATAATAATGATATACAATTCGTACAACGTGTCGGACTATTAAGCGTCTAAGACGGACTAAATCTAGGTATTTATGCTGTAAGTGATTATGACGCCGTCCTACACGCCACGTAGTTGATTATGACGTCATATTTTGGATGGATAAACTGGAAACATCCATTGTCGGATTTATTGCTGAATATACAGGTGACCTATACTATTTCGGTACGTGTTATATCTAGCTCTTGGCTCTGAAACTGTGTTACTGCAATATGCTTCACACGGAAGCTGCAGCGTCTTCAATAGTACCACTTTAGAAATTTAGTCCAGCTTTCCTTTCATAGACACCTACATTATCAGACCAGCTGGATCTATTAACATCTAGTAGGAACAGTGTTATGAGTTTGTTCCTGGTGCTTGTGGTATTTCATTTCCTACCCCAAAATATAGTGTCATTGACTAATCAAACTGAGACACATTTCCAATATTCGGTGACCTCTGACCCAGAAAACGTTACTCCCTGACAATTGCGGAACAAATATCCGGCTCCCATGCTAGAAAAAAGCAATATCTGTAACGTAAAGCAGATGAATAGCTTAAATGTTTTGGTTAACTACCACTGCAATAAAACTATAAACATCATGCCAAATAAATCAAATTCATAAATGACAAAGCTATGTTTTCTACGAAATAGAACCATTATCGGATAGAGGCATAACTTTCTCTAGCAATTTATATGTCATGATCGATATATAGTTAAGTATAGAATCCACGTATTAATCTTAGTTAGCTGAACGCCGAGAAAGATCTTAAGTAGGAATTTATTTGACTGGATTTTTGCTTGAATTACGATAACCGCAGACCAGTTCCTAATGGGCACATTTGTTTTAATTAAGGCAGTTATTCTTGGAAATAGTATCAAGGCTTTTCAGAGAGATTTCGAAATTCTAGTTTTCCAGGCTCGTGTGTTCAGTAAGCATTTGTTGCCGAAATATCGAACTCGAGAAAGCATTTGCAATTTAATTATCTAATTATTGAATGCCCATTTACAGGACAAGAGAAGACTATTTGTGAAAATGTACCACTGTAATGACTGTCATTACAGTGGTAATATTTAAAAAATAGTCTTCTCTTGGCCTGCAAATGGACATTCTCAAAGACCACTGCAGAGGCCAGTTTTGGCCGGCTTCGTCGTGAAAGGGTTAATACAAGTTCTTCCTACTATTTTGAAACAAATTTGACTGAGAGCTGTTTCTGTCCATGGTAGTGAAGATTTAGGGTCAGATTAGTTACAAATCACGTGATAACTTGTATAGTTGAATTGAAATTCAGATTCGGGAAATTCAGGGTTTAAAGGGTTCAGCCAGCAGACTGGATGATAACCTGTCAGAAAACATCAATTTGAAACCCCGAAACCTGATTTCCTATAACAACTAACGCCCGCTATGTCAGCAACAGTTTCCAGTCAAGTTAGTTTCAAAATATCCAACATCGTGTTTATTAAATAGTAAAGCCATAGAATTCGTACAACAACGTTTAGTGCGCCATCAATTATGCGTTTGTGACAAACTCATCTCCTTGTTTATGACGTCATCCGACATGTCACGTAGTTGATTATGATGTCATATGATTGACTGGGAAACTGGACTTCTCCATTCTTACATATTACCCTAGATATGCCTTGATAACCAAGTCAAGTGAAACAGATTCTGTTAACACAATGCGGTATTGTAATTTGTACAAAACCCTGAAGTACGTTTGATTGACAACGGCACCAAGCCACATTCCCTGGGGCTACTGTATATGTTGATAAGGCTAATTTGTGTGGAAGCCTTTGACTGAACTACATTGTGTAAATTAATCTATTGTTTCCCTCCGCTGTAATGACCATGTACTTAAGATAACATTGTTCTCGAATCTTTGTTTTTGTTCTCAGGTAAGCAAACCACACTCGCTTGCAAAATATACAAACATATTCTATTAGACCACAATCAGAACGGAACATACTACAAATGGCTAGACTCTATAAAAAATATTTTAGATAGCACGGGGCATAGCTATCTCTGGACGAACCAAACAATACACAACTTCAATGAAACAAAAATAAGAATAAACAAAAATCTTGATGACCAATATATCCAAACATGGCAATCAGAGATGGGCGTATCTTGGAAGAGAAAAATCTACCACTCTTTTAAAATAAATTGGGAAATGGAAAATTATCTCATGAACTTAAATGACCGTAACAGAATCTTATTCACGAGATTTAGAACAAGCAATCATCGGCTGCCGATAGAAACGGGGCGGTGGGAAGGCATACCCCGGGAAGAAAGAATCTGTCCACTATGCACCCTGAATGAAATAGGAGATGAATTTCATTACCTATTCATCTGCGAATTCTTTAGCGATAAACGTATAGAAATCTTCCCAAAACATTATTATAAAAGACCAAATTTCACCAACTGCTTTCAACGAAGAACAAGAAATTACTAATAAAGATCTGCCGTATGATCGAAGAAATTAATAGGCACTTCCAACGTTGATTAACCCTATACACAATGGACTCGCAGATTAACAACACAACATTGACGGGAATTGCAAAGTACCACCGCCACCACCACCACCACCACCACCACCACCACCACCACCACCACCACCATCACCACTACCAGCAACAACACCAACAATAACGACAACGACGACGACGACGACGACGACGACGACGAAGACGACGACGACGACGACGACAACAACCTAAGATTCGATCCGATCTGTTACTCAAGTACCTGATGTCATAATAAAATTGTGTCACTTTTTATCTGACGTTACAATCATACAACGTAAGCATGAAACTGCCCTAGTAACCCGCTTGGTGTCCCACGCTGGTTATTCAAGATTTTCCCTAAGCTAGATAAGAACCGACCCTATGTTACCCAAGTATCTGATGTCATAATAGAAATGCATCAGCTGTCAGCTAACGTTATAGTGTAACGTTATAATGTGGTCCTCTTAAAGATTTCCCTTAAACCAACTAAGAACTGACCCGTCTGTTACCCAAGTATCTGATGTCATAAATAACACGTCACATTTTAGCCGACGCCAAAATCACATATTGCAAACAACCACCTGCCTTAACAACCAGTTTGTTGCCCCACACTGTGGCTATCCAGGAAACAATAACAAGAAACCTAATTGTAGAAAAATTATAGAGTAACACGATAAGAGGCTGTTTTGTAGATTTAACACTGGAATGACTGGTTCGGTTATCGAGCAAGTCACTCCGGGGGTGAATACCCAAAATAGTCTCTGTCGCTATATGAATGGATATATTTGTCTATTGTTGAAAATAAGGTTATTCTGTATTTTAGTTTAAAAAACGACTACCTTATGTACAGCAATAACCCATTTCTAAGAATACTAATCTGACAATTTTTATGATCAGTTATTATATATTTATTATAATCTAAATTCTGATGACCCCCACAATATGACTACTATAATTTTAGTACTTTGTTAATTGAGATGGCGGTACAATAACCGTAATAATTCTGTCATTACTAATTATGAAGTACGTGTAAATAATAACTGTAACTTTCATAATAATTCTAAGTTACTACTACTACTACTACTACTACTACTACTACTACTACTACTACTACTACTACTACTACTACTACTACTTTTTTTTTTTTATTTATTTTATTTTTTTGAAAAACCGACGCTGACGCAGTCGGACAAACTTCACGGAGGAACTCCTTTAAAAAGGCTTGCAAACCCCCAGAAAAAAACCTGGTGAACTAGTAATCTTGATTAATATTACACCAAAACAATGATAAATAATGAGCATTAATACAATCTATAAATACATATGGCTTAAAAAGTATAGATACAAAACAATATGCTGATAAAGCTCCGATAGCAAAACAAAACTTAACAAAGGCATTACTATTCAACCCAGGTGTAGTAGTAGACCCGTGTGGCGAGTGCAACTATCCAACAAATGAAAAGTGCCTCGTCAATCCATGACAAATAAGTCAATCATTGACGCCAGTGGGCTGATTCTCTAAAGATCAGCGGGCGTAGTAGCATTTGGCTAGTATAATACATATAGTCGGCAGAAAAATTCCAGAAAAATTGATGGCCCTCTTGTTTACATTTTCAATTTACTTTATTATAAGGTTTTGTAAATTACCATTCAATCCATGTGTGGTAGTAGACCCGTGTGGCGAGTGCAACTATTCAACAAATGAAAAGTGACTCGTCAATCAATGACAAATAAGTCAATCATTGACGCCAGTGGGCTGAGTCTTAAAGATCAGCGGGCGTAGTAGCATTCAGGTAGCATAACATATATAGTCAGCAGGAAAATTACAGAAAAATAGATGGAAATAGATGGCGCTCTTGTTTCCATTTTTGATTTACATTGTTGTAAGGTTTTGTAAATTACCCGGGAACAAATAACCCTATAAAACTCGGTGCAAATTCCTAAAATTACCTGGGACAATTTTATAATTCAATGGCAAATTACTTTATCGATTGATTATTAAATTACCCCAGTCTGTTTATTTCTTAACATGAATTATTAAACATAACAATATCAAAGTGCAGACTAAATGAATTACATGACACAGATTAATTAAAAGACACAGATAAATCAGCTGTAGTAATCAAATGATTTAAGCTAGTGCAGGCTCATTTATTTTTACAGCTCCCAACTCTATTGAAACTATGTTTGTTTTGCACCATATGTCCTTGAATACTTTTTCTTTACCATGCTGCTTTAATCTAAAATATTCGCAAGGAATATGATTCAGCAGCAATGAACGAAATATTGCCTTTATTGCTCTATTGTGATTGCCCATAGATGGATTTTTCGTCTGTGCACACCGATGTTTCCAAATGGCCCAAACACCTATGGTTAGTATTGTTATTAAAATAGTCCTTTCAGACTTTATGATATTTACACCGCTTGATCCAAATTCTCTAAATAAGACTACATGTGTGTCTAGAACAATGGGCTTCGCTCCAAATTTTGCCAAGATTTGGCTGATATAGTCCCAAAATTGTGACGATATTGGACATTCCACAAATAAATGCTCGATTGTTTCCTCGTCTGTTTGACATAAGTAACACCTATCAGAAGTCGTAATATTGCACTTGTATGTCAAGTGTCCCACCCATAGACGTCGATGTAGTAATCGCCACAATAAATCACGAGCCATATTTGGTATGGATGGAGAATGTAAGATTTTCCATACATTTTTCCAACTGGATGGTTTATAGCTTGAGTCATCCCATCTCCTAATTGCTATGGGAGGTGTTACTTGTTTTCGTCTCATAATATGGTACCATTCCTTGGATCTCATCTTGTATTTTAACATCTCATCATCAAGAACTAATGCGGGTTGTGGAGTCAAACTATTATTATTTACATTTGGCAGACGAAACCATTCAATTGGTACAGCATGTTTTATTTTATTTAGCAACCGCTGGACATCTATATGCCTCATATGTGTTTTTCTAGCTACGTCTTGCATTGAAATCCATCTACGTGTTTGAGGGTGTATCATATCCGATAAATGTTGAATGCCATATTTTGCAAAGGACGGTAGATAAAGTACTGCATTGTTATAACATATATTACTATTGCCCCACAATTGCTGTTCTAGTACTTCCTTCCAGCACGTAGGTGGAGGCATGTATCTGTCAAATATTTCTAACCCCTTAACTTGATCTTTAAACACATCTGGTATCATTTGGCTATTCGGAGGTGGCTTCTTTGAGGTAAACACATGCTCCGCCAGAAATGGTTCTACAATTCTCTCCATGAGAGCTCGTGAAACACATGCCCACGTCTCATCTGATGTAATAAGATCATCCAAAAATTTTAACCTTAAAGAAACACATTTCACTTTAATATCAATTAAATCAAGTCCTCCTTCTAACTTAGCATTATTGAGAACACGATGGGAAACTAAATGATTCTTTTCTTCCCATATGAATGACAATATCAACTCATTAACCTCCTTTTCTACATGTTTTGGCATGTGTACAACCGATGCTGTATACCATAGCCCAGATAATGCCAAGTTGTTGACAACAAACACTCTACCAAAGATTGAAAGACGACGACGCTTCCAATTTGCTAATATTCTCTTAAGCTTAGATACTCGTTCATTCCAATTTTGTATTGTATTCGGTTTCCTGCCAAAATAGATGCCTAAAATCTTAATGGTATCATTAGACCAATTGATTTCAAGTGGCTGGTCATTCCGCTCTTTCCATGGCCCCAGAAATAATCCTTTGGATTTTCCTTTATTGATTTTCAAACCAGATGCATTTTGGAACCTTTCTAGTACGTGGTTTAAAATTGCAAAATCATTGTTTGAACTGGTAAACACAGTTGTGTCATCAGCATATTGTGACAGCTTAAGTGGTCTTTCTATGCCACGAATACATATGCCTTGAAAGTTATTATTTTGCCTCAATGCTATGCCAAGTGATTCCATCACAATAACAAATAATAATGGCGATAGGGAACACCCCTGTCTAACCCCACGTTCTAAGACAATTTCTCTGGATAATTGATTGTTCACTAAATAGCTACTCTTGATATCCGTATATAAAATCTTTACCCATTTAATAAAGTTTGAGCCTAACCCAAACGATTGCAAAGAATTAAAAAGAAAATCCCATTCCACACGGTCAAATGCCTTTTCATTGTCCAAGGCAATCACAGCTGAAGGGATGCTATCCTTCTCAACCAATTGTATAAGGTCTCTTATTACCATGGTATTGGTTAGAATTGTCCTCCTGGGTACAGCACATGTCTGCTCTGTTCCAATGATTTCTCCTAAAACACTACCTAGTTTCAATGTTAGTGCTCTGGATATTATTTTGTAGTCTACACATAGTAGAGAAATTGGTCTGTAGTTCTGAATTAGACGTCTGTCATTTCCTTTATATATTAGCCTTACGTATGCCCTAGCCATAGTTGGTGGTAAATGGCCTTTCTCAAAAATTTCAGTGCCTAATTCTTCCATTATTGGACCTACAAGGTGCCAAAACGTTTGGTAAAATTCAACTGGAAGGCCATCACACCCCGGTGATTTTTCTAGTTTCATACCTTTAAGGGATTTAGTTAAATCTTCTAGTGTTAAGGGTTGATCACAAAATTCACTGCCTGTGTCTGACACCTTTTTGTCTATATTTGCTAACAAATCCAATTTTGCATCTTCATCAATTCCCTCTGACTTGTACAATGACTCATAGTAATTGCATACAATAGTACTCATTTCATTGTTGGTAAAGACGGTTGAACCATCCGGCATGTTTAATGAGCACATCACCTTATCTATTGCCCGTGCTTTTTCTAATGCGCAAAAATATCGGGTTGGCTTTTCCCCTTCTGTGTGCATCTGGGCTCTTGCTCTAATTTTTGCACCCTCAAACTCATAGTGTTCTATATCTCTTATTTTACTTTTAATTTTAACCAGTAATTCATAATAATTCTCTTCACCATTATTTACTTTAGCATTAATTTTCATCAGTGATCGATGAAGTGTTTTCTTGCGTTTGCGTATTTCCTGTGCTTTTCTAATAGCATACTTTCGGGAAACATACTTTAAATCCAGTTTAACATCCTCCCACCATTGCAATGTGCTCTTATATGATGCTTTCCTATTAATCCAATGTTGCCAACAACTCTCTATATTATTCTTATAAAATTCTTCTCCCAACAGTGTTGTGTTTAATTTCCAAAACCCGACCCCTTTTGTTACCCAGTCAGCATTGGCAAAGGTTACACAAACCATGTTATGATCAGAGAATGCAACTGGCTTAATATTAACATCTCTCCAGTACCCTGTTAACAAACTATTCACATAAATTCTGTCGATCCTTGAACCAACTTTACCATCTACCGAAAACCATGTGAGATCTTTACCATGAGGTTTTGATATTCTATAGGTGTCCACTAAATTTTCATTATCACATATTTCTTTTAAGAGTCTATGTGATGTATCAGTATAAGTTGAAGTTGCATTCCTGTCATTTTCTTTGTCTAAGACACAATTAAAGTCACCTCCCATTACTAAGTTTTCAGTGATGTTATCTAGTGCTGTTTTAGACATCTCCTTAAAAAAATTACGACGTAGTTGATGAGATGTAGGTGCATATATACACAGCAACGTGATACGTGTTTGTTGTATATCTAGCGTGACTCTCACCCAGCGACCATTTGCACCTGATACTGAAGAGATTATATTTACATAGGCTGAACAACGAGGGAGTATAACAATTGCTACGCCTGCACTATTATCTTGAGATAACGAATAAAATATTCTGGATCCAGAAATCTTTTCTAAATTATCGTATAATTCTGACTTCTGAATTTTTGTTTCCTGTATCAAAGCAATGTCAATCTGCTCATTTTTCAGAGTCTCTAGTAAGTGACGTTGCTTTATGTCACTATTTAAGCCTCTACAATTGAGTGTGCAAATTAGCATAAAAGGTAATAAAATGCTGTGTAAAACCGCCATTATTAAGCTAACTAGATTTTGTTTTTTTCGACCCTCTCTTAGACCATTTACCTATTTTACTCACAAACGCTGCATTACTTAGCTCAACTTTTTCCAAATGCTTATATTTTAATATATCTGAATCATGACGCAGATGCCTATATTTAACACCATTTGCCGTCACATATGGAACTAACACCTCTCCTGCCTCTGACCTGTACATGACCATTTCATCAGGTGATTTAGAACTCTGTGTTTGAACGGATATATCAGATTCAGCGACTGACATATTATCGTCTTCTATATCACTTTCCTCTATTTCTGATTCAGAACTCTCTCCATCTTTCTGTCGCTTTGTTCCACTCAATCGATCGGAGACACCAATTACTTTCTCTATATTATTTAAATCGTCTAGATTGAGTGTACTCAGTGGAAATTCAAAGTTAGTTTCAGTATCTTGCGACCTGAATTTTACTTGTCCTAAATTAAAACTCTCTTCCAGAGGGTATTGATCATCATCTTCAACTTGTGTGGAATTAGCCTCTCTGTCATCAAACTTGGATTGACTTGTTACTGGAGCAAGACTTAGCCCCTCATCTAGAACCTCTATTTCATCGCCTGCAACTACAGCGATTGGATTCTTAGTTTTTTCCCCATGCTTCTCATTAACATGGACTTCAGCTACAATCTCAGCAACTACTGGTTCGATGACATTTTCCTTAGCAGCGTGCTTCCCATTAGTATGAATTTCCGCTACAATCTCAGCAGCTACCGGTTCTATGACATTCTCTTTAGAGACAACTTGCTCTGCACTTTTATCAGCACCCTTTTTGACATATTTGTTCTGCGGGCATCGCCACTTAAAATGATCAGATGATCCACAAACTAGACATTTGTTTTTGTTAGGGCAATCTGTTGCAAGATGTTCTGTGCTTAAGCAGATTCTACACTCTTTGATTTGCCCCCTGTACCATAATGGCAAGATAAATCGACCATCTATGGTGACCTTGCTTGGGAGAGGTTGTTCTACCTTTTCAAACCAAATTCTTCTGATGCCATTTTCTAAGGTTCGATCAAATGGATAGGTCTCGTGTTCTACTTTGTCCACTTTGCCATACTTGATCAATTCAGTGATAACCCGTTCATCTGGGATCTCTAATGGAACCTTCATCTTGACTAATAGACGATCAGAATCTATTTCCTCCACATTACACACCTCACCCTTCACGACAAGGACCTCGTCGAGCAACTTTTCCTTCACACTTTCATTAACTACGGTGACATTCCATACAGATTTGGAAACATTAACGAGACCTTGAAGGACCCGTGGCCCTGCCCCAACTACATCCTTCAACCCATGATACACCTCAATTGCCGAAATACCCCAAGCCTTTGTCGTGATTTTAAGACTCAGGGTACGCTTATATGAGGTTGCCATGGTGTTTTATAAAAAGAGGAACCCCATACTACTACAATATATAATACAACTATATAACACCAAGACGTCGGGAAAGAGCTAAACACTAAATAAATAGTGTCCCCTTTTGAAACCCTGACGTCTACCAACAAATATACGAATAGAGAGTACAGTCGTATATTTGTTAGTTTGAACCACTTTCTAAGTGGTTCACTAACACCTAGCCGATTAAAGTATGCTAACAAATATATGATTAAATAGTCAAGTCATATATTTGTTAGTCTGTTCGAGTTGACCGGGGACAGCCAACTGACTATAAGGAGTAATATAGTTAAAGAACTAGGCGTGTGCTTACAAATGACAAAGGAATTAAATCCACTCACTCAAGCGATCTTGCCAAATACAATGCGCTAGCCTACGATCTATAGAAATAGCAGACCGGCGCGGGGAGAAATGTATTGCATTGACCACAGTAAGAGGAGCCCTATTAAATGGCGAAAACCGCCAGCTAAGAGGAATGCCTTTAGAAAATAGAGACACAAAATGCGCTCCAACCAAGACAAGAATTTACAAATTAAATATAAAGTTTGAAAGGAAATACTAATACGAAATATATGAATAAAATTTATCTACAAAATCGCGCTAGAAACTAGCAAATTCGGGCAGCAATTGCAGAGCTAAATAAACGCGTGCGTTCACTTCGACTACTACTACTACTACTACTACTACTACTACTACTACTACTACTACTACTACTACTACTACTACTACTACTACTACTACTACCACCGAAAGCACAAACAGTGGTTATATAACTAGATAAATACCAAAATATGTAATTATGAATTGATATATAATGTCTGATCGCCATAACATTTATAATTTCTGTAAATTCATATACCCCATATGCCATTATGTGGCCTGGGTGTAAATAAAAAATCTGAATCTACTACTACTACTACTACTACTACTACTACTACTACTACTACTACTACTACTACTACTACTACTACTACTACTACTACTACTATCACCACTACTACTACTACTACTACTACTACTACTACTACTACTACTACTACTACTACTACTACTACTACTACTACTACTACTATTACTACTACCACCACTACTACTACTACTACTACTACTACTACTACTACTACTACTACTACTACTACTACTACTACTACTACTACTACTGCTGCTACTACTGCGACTGCTACTGATACTACTACTACTGCTACTACTACTGCTGCTACTGCTGCTACTGCTTCTACTACTACTACTACTACTACTACTACTACTACTTCTACTACTACTGCTACTGCTACTGCTACTGCTGCTGCTGCTACTGCTGCTACTACTACTACTACTACTACTACTACTACTACTACTACTACTACTACTACTACTACTACTACTACTACTACTATTACTACTACCACCACCACCACCACCACCACCACCACCACCACTACTACTACTACTACTACTACTACTACTACTACTACTACTACTACTACTACTACTACTACTACTACTACTGCTACTACTACTGCGACTGCTACTGATACTACTACTACTGCTACTACTACTGCTGCTACTGCTGCTACTGCTGTTACTACTACTACTACTACTACTACTACTACTACTACTACTACTACTACTACTGCTACTGCTACTGCTACTGCTACTGCTGCTGCTGCTACTTCTACTACTACTACTACTACTACTACTACTACTACTACTACTACTACTACTACTACTACCACCGAAAGCACAAACAGTGGTTATATAACTAGATAAATACCAAAATATGTAATTATGAATTGATATATAATGTCTGATCGCCATAACATTTATAATTTCTGTAAATTCATATACCCCATATGCCATTATGTGGCCTGGGTGTAAATAAAAAATCTGAATCTACTACTACTACTACTACTACTACTACTACTACTACTACTACTACTACTACTACTACTACTATCACCGAAAGCACAAACAGTGGTTATATAACTAGATAAATACCAAAATATGTAATTATGAATTGATATATAATGTCTGATCGCCATAACATTTATAATTTCTGTAAATTCGTATTCCCCATATGCCATTATGTGGCCTGGGTGTAAATAAAAAACTGAATCTGAATCTGTTATGTACTTTGGGTATTTTATCAGTTAATTGACTTAATACATTATGTATTCAAGTAACGATTTCTTAACCCCTCCTGTGTCAACAGCGCATCAACGCGCTCAAAATACCATTTATTTCAATTAACCATTTAATTGCCCATACCTTTGATTTTTACAACCAAAAAGAGTATTTTTGTAAATTTATAACGAAAATTTACAAAAAAATAGATTTCTGTTATCCTTCGCTTACCGAGCCAGTCATTCCAGTGGTACAATTTCAAAAATTATCTGTTAACTTGCGAATAGACAGACCTCAAGACTACTGCAAAGGCGGTGTTACCATTATAACCACAAGTTAGTGCAAGAGGGGTTACACCGTCTGTACTGTATTTATTACAGGGAGGGTTTATACTAATTCCTGTGCCCCCAATGCCAGGAAATACACGTACCCTTATTCTAGACTATAACCAGTAAGGAAGGCGAGTCAAACAAACACACAAGTTAATGTTTCGTTAAACGGCTATTGCTGGTACAGATATTAGACTTGTGCTACACGAGTTAAGAAACATGTAGGGATGCGGATTTATGTCATCAATCTGAGAGGTTGATATTAATGGACATTTCCAGTTATTACATCGATCATATGATGTCATAATCAACTACGTGACGTGTATGATGACGCCATACTCAATTACAACATGAATGACTCGATTTAGTCCGTCTTAAACGGTTAATTGTTCGACGCGTTGTACGAATTGTATGTCTTTACTATTTAATACATATTATGTCGAATGTTTTGAAACTAATTTGACTGGGGGCTGGCGCTGTCAAAGGCAACATCGGCACCCAGGCAAAATTAGTTTCAAAATATTCAGCAGCTCACCTGTATAGTTTTCTTGATATTGATAGTCAGGAAGTTCACGGATCTATCGATCCCAGCATGAGCGAGGTGTGGGTGGAGTTTAGCCAGAGATGGGCGGGACATAGCTAAAACTGGAAAGGTTCTTTGCTGCTGCCAGGTAAAATGATGTCTAAATTAAGCAATGGTCTCTCTGGACATTATTATTAACACTGTCTGCCAGACAATTTCACCACCACCTTTTCCAGCAAATTGTAACTGACAGGTTATCAGTTGGGAAAACTTGTTGATCCCTGTATGTGTCCGTGATGGAGTTGGTCACCTATACATGACATTTTAACTGTGTAGTTGATATCGTAGCCTGGATGTGCGTGTGCGTGCGTACGTGCGAGTGTGTGTGCGTACGAGCGTACGAGCGTACGTGCATGCGTTTGTCTGTCTGTCTGTCTGTCTGTCTGTCTGTCTGTCGGTCGGTCGGTCGGTCGGTCTGTCGGTCGGTCGGTCGGTCGGTCGGTCGGTCGGTCGGTCGGTCGGTCGGTCGGTCGGTCGGTCGGTCGGTCGATCGGTCGGTCGGTCGGTCGGTCGGTCTGTCTGTCTGTCTGTCTGTCTGTCTGTCTGTCTGTCTGTCTATCTGTCATGCTGTTCGTCCGTCCGTCCGTCCGTCCCTCCGCCCGCCCGCCTGCCCGCCCGCCCGCCCGCCCGCCCGCCTGCCCGCCCGCTCGCTTGCCCGCCGACCTGCCCGCCCGCCCGCCCGCCCGCCCGCCCGCCCGCCCGCCCGCCCGTCCGTCCGTCCGTCCGTCCGTCCGTCCGTCCGTCCGTCTGTCTGTCTGTCTGTCTGTCTGTCTGTCTGTGTGTCTGTCTGTCTGTGTGTCTGTCTGTCTGTCTGTCTGTCTGTCTGTCTGTCTGTCTGTCTGTCTGTCTGTCTGTCTGTCTGTCTGTCTGTCTGTCTGTCTGTCTGTCTGTCTGTCTGTCTGTCTGTCTGTCTGTCTGTCTGTCTGTCTGTCTGTCTGTCTGTCTGTCTGTCTGTCTGTCTGTCTGTCTGTCCGTGTGTGTCTAAAGGAAAAACAATATGTATGTCTGTTTATCCATATGTATGTATATTTGTCTGTCTCTCTCTGATATAAATGTGTTGGCAAAATATGCAACTCTGGAGCATTCGCATGCATGCTACTAAATTGCTATATAGTAACTCAATAGAAATAGCTTCTGAGTATTATTTGGATATTTTTCTCAAATTAGATTCGTTAAGCAATTGTACAAAATGTACTAAGAAAATGTGAATGCCATTTATGGAAAAGAAGTTCTACCCTGAAGTATGAATTTGAGTTCAATTAAGCAAAAAATCTGTCATCACCAACCGGAATGTAATTTACCGCCGTATTAATGAAAATTGTTGCACTGACAATCAATTTTCCCCGAAGCAAATACGAATTGAAGAGGGCATGTGTTACATCAGCTGTGGCCATCGGGCGAGATTTAGTTATCGGTTGTATCGAAATCGGTAGCAAATGTCAGAACTCTTAATGATACATTTTCTTAATGGTGTCTGCAGCGCTGTACAATTCAGCACCTAATTGATTACTGAACACGGCGTTCACTTCAGCTATGTGAGCTGTATCCACAAGTAAGAATCTGCCGTGCAAGGCACTAAGAGTACATGGATGGAATGAGAATGTAATTACAAGTATTACACTGTATTGGGCTTAGGCAGATTGATAAACAGAATCCACCGCTACAGCCACAGTCTACTCCAAAAAGGGTGTTACCAGGGATGGGGATGTGGGGTGGGTGTGGGGTGGGGGTATTTTTATATGGATTCTAATGTAGATACTTGAACAAAATTCGCTGTTGTGGCTGCTGAAGTGTGGAATTATGTGTTGTTGTGCGTGTGTGCCTGTGTGCACACATCTGTGCATACGAGCGTGCACGTGCGTACGTGTGTGAGAATGTGCGTGCGTGCGCCCGTGCGCCTGCGCGTGCGGCCGTCTCTTTAATCAAATGCCAGAATAACATTCTATGTATAATATATTGACATGAAAATCAGTAACATTGGTAAAGTGCTATCCACGGGCGGTCCTATATCCGAAGATGTATAGCTCTGTGTCGCGCTTATCTTTTACGTGCTAGAAAATATCCGTTATCTCATCCTCTCTCGCCTCCCTCACACCATCTCTCTCCCTGAGTCTCCCTCAGTCTTTTTACCTCTATCTGATGAAGTAACTGGCAGAGAAGAAGCACTCGAAGTTCGAATAATGCTCATGTAAATTGGGACTGACAACATTTGTTTGTAGGAACACTTACCAAAACAGGATTTTTTATGTTGAAACACCTACTTCACAGACGGTTAGGACTGTCAGGATAGAGCTCATCTTCGGAAATCCTGTACTCTAATCCCATGACATAATTTAATCCCATTATTATTTCTTTGTAGTTTCCTGTCTTATGTCGTGTTAATGACTTTATTATGAGCAGCTATTTATTTCGGTAGTTTCACCGCGACAGCTATATGCATTCAAAATAATGTCATTCATGAAGAGGCCTACTTTCAGCAGCGACCCTCTTAAATTGCATCATCCCTAGAACAAACGTGGTATATGTCGGAGATGAATGGTTAGAAATATCGCCTTTCAGGTGTTGGTAGTACGGCACCATGCCTATGTCGAGTGTGACGACGGTATTTATTTTCCTTAATGACATTTTCCAGTTTATCCATCATTCATATGCCGTCATAATCACCTACGTGACGTGTAGTATGACATCATACTCAATTACATCATTACTGGCGTATATAAGTTAGTCACGAATGCTTAATTGATGATGGAGTAAGCGTTGTTGTACGAATTGTATATCTTGACTATTTAATAATCATGCTTTTGAATATTTTGAATCTAATTTGACTGGATGTTGTCAGTGGCAGCAACAGCACCCAGCCAAATTAATTTCAAAATATTCAACAGCTTACCTGTATAGTATTTTAGAAATTGAGATTCAGCTGGTGCATGGACCGATCGATCCCAACACGGGAACAGCGTGTGGTGGAGCTTAGCTAAGGTGGGCGGGGAATTGCTAAAACTGGATCCCTCCACTCTCATGCAACTATGCAGGTACGTTCTTTAATATCTTGAAACCAGTTTTACTGGCTTCCAACTTATCAAAGAACATGTCGCAGGATAATTCTCACATTGTCGAGAATGGCTTTATATGTCCATCTTGTTTATTGATTGAATTTTCGATCACATTTTAAGGATTTAGATTATTTGAAGAAATAGGTTACTAGATTGACAATGTAACTGCCTAAGGTAGTGAATTAGTCAAACATTACCAAATACCACGCATGATGCTTATTTAGATTGCAACAAGCAGCTTCTTGGAATTCCGTTAAGTGGAATCATATTAATTAACTTATTTCTCGGATTTCACTAGGACGCAACGCAAGCATTGTCCTTGACAATCTTGCCTCTTAAACCGCATCGTGACTGTTAAGATCGATTTCCCCAATATATACAATTACGGTTACACATGCACTCTTGATTATACACATCATTTAGATGTGACACGTTGGTCAGTCTTTAGTGACTAACTTTATTTGGCTATTAAATAATCAATAGAGGTAGCTATTTGCAGCACAAAACGGGCGAGTATAGGACAAAAATTACGCGTTGAAAGCTGAACATGTATAGATAAAATATACTTGAGATGACGTCAGGACTGTCAGGATAGATTCTATCATTTAAAGCCAATTGTCTAATCCCGCGATTTAATGTCATTCAATTATAATTTATTTAGATTTCTATTCCTCTGGCCTTATTATGGTCATTATTATATTCGTTTACCTACTTTTCATATTGCAGCAAGTCACAGCGTTTGCCACCATATTATACGTGGCAGGTTTCTTCAAATTCAACTATAAGAATGTATAATAATGTAAGACGTAGCGATACATAACTTCGTTATTCAGACTTTTCAATTGCAATTGAAAAAATGTCAGTTTCAAGTTCATTATCTTGGATAAATAATCCCTTTGTGCATTTACGTTCGTAGATGGACATATGTCTAATTCTGACTGTCAGCAAATCATTGGTGCCTGACTGTTATAGTGTGATGACCATCGATCGCATGGATATTAAATATGAGATCTAGGGAAGACGAATCCGCTTTTCCGCGAACAGGACCGCCGTGGATAGATATCGCCTTGGCGGATAGCGCATACGATTTTAACAATGCGGAGATGCTGACTCCAGCTGTCATCTGTCTTACAACGACCATCTCTAGTTCCTGTCTTAATTTCATCCTAGATTCCCTAAACATGGCATGTTTAACGGATTGTCTGAATTTTATCTACGTTTGTAATGCAAATATGAAGGTGCGTTGTTGAATACCTTGAAGCCGGCTTGACTTGCTTCCGAATTAATTTTACAATATGTTACAAGACATTTGTAGCATTGTAGCGAATGGTTCTACATGTCCATCTTGTTGATTGAATTTATGATCTTATTTACAATCATTATGATTGGGTACAGAACAATTTAACTAGAATCACAATATAGCTGCCTTATAAGACTTTGTCAAATTATTGCCAAATACAACGCATTGTATTTATTTAGATCGCTTACAAGCAGGCGTCTTAAAATTAAGCATGAATTATGTAAAGTAGATTCGTATTAATTAAATTATTCCTCAGATTTCCCTTGGACGTCAGACAGGAATTGCCCTGGCTTCCTTGCCTCTTAAACTACATCGCTCCCTTAGGTGTTAAGCTCGAGTTTTTCTCGATATATACACTTATGGTGTACGCCGCCACTCTCCATTGATGGCTGGCCATTATCTTGACTGGTCATCTTCTTGATTGCACACAACATCTTTATGTGGCATTGGCGTGTATCAGATAATCGATAGCGATATCTCGTTGCTGCTTTGTTTTTGCTGCTTCTGTTGCTGACAATCGGGATTCCGTGGATTGGTCATTATACAGGCCGTGACGTCTGCTATTCTGACTCTTAAAATCCTGGAGGCAGCAACAGCGTTAGACTTCCTCCCCCTCTCATTATCTCGCCCTCTCTTTGTCTCTCACCAAGACCCCCAGCAACGCATTCGGTCTCTAGCTATATCCTCTCCATCCTCGCTCCATCATCATCTCTCTCCGCTCTCGCACTTTATACCCTCACTACCTGCTCTATATCCCTCACCACCAGCTCTCTCTCTCTCTCTCTCTCTCGCTCTCTCTCTCTCTCTCTCTCTCTCTCTCTCTCACTCTTTCTCTCTCTCTCTCTCTCTCTCTCTCTCTCTCTCTCTCACCCTATCCCCCTCTCTCCCTCTCGCCCTATCTCTCTCTCCCTCCCCTCTCCCTCCCTCCCTCTATCTCCCTCTCTCTCTCTCTATCTCTCTCTCCCTCTCTCTCTCTCTCTCTCTCTTTCTCTCTCTCTCACCCTCTCCCCCTCTCTCCCTCTCGCCCTATCTCTCTCTCCCTCCCCTCTCCCTCCCTCCCTCTCTCTCTCTCTCTCTCTCTCTCTCTCTCTCTCTCTCTCTCTCTCTCTATCTCTCTCTCTCTCTCTCTCCCTCTCTCTTTCTCTCTCTCTTAATCTCGTCTCAATCACACAGACCCGCCATTTGATTGATAAAACTCGACCCCTCAAGTGGATTGCAATTCCTCTAGAAATAAGACTGGCTCTGAAGTTAATCAACCGTATGCATTCGACGAGTGACCAGTCAGCGCTCCATTCTTGACTGACTCATTTCGACCCATATTCGGTTGCCACTCATTAAGTTGGTCGTCTAACCAATTAAACTATACGACTGTTGTATGAATATAAGAATCATTGAAGATTATAGTACGGATACTGACGCTCATTTATGAAAATGTTGTAGCTGATCAGTTTTGATATCCATAAGAGTAGCCATGTGCCTGTCAAATTATATAGATGTTCAGTGGGGATGGGGTGGGGAAGAGGGCATTATCACTCTAATGGAGATTTCATATCACAAACCTCAATTGTCATACATTTCCAGACTATTTCCATGAAACAGAACACGTTGTTATTCGTCGTCTGCCTTGGTCTACTTCATGCATGGCAGTGTTATGGTGCTCTCAAATATTTAAAGAAAATTCAAATGCCATGAGCTATCCATATTGCTGGATCCGATTTGTTTGGTGCTGTCTTATTTTCTTCTTTATAGTCTTTGAAAGTAGATGGTTATATATGTGACTTGATTCAAAATTCATATCTGATATTTGTCTTAATACGTCTTCGTCGATCAGTGAACAATGGGCGAAAGGGCATGACACATTTCACATCCTCTCCTCATACGCCATTTCCTTCTGAACTCTGCTCTTCATTCACACACCATCTTCTTCTTCATGCCAAATACCACATAGTTGATGTGATTTCATTAAACTTTTGCCCTCATCCTCGTCACGTATTCATACAACTCTACTTTGTTTCATCCATCTACCCCTATTGCACAGCAATAACCTCTATCACTAATGTCCTCGTGCAATTCTTTATCTCACGTGTCTCATCCTATCCATCACATATAACGGGTCTTTAATTCGCCGTAGTTTTTTCTAGTCCATGTGCTTGCATCCCACATATCATTGTTCTGATTCCTTTTACACGTATCCATCTTTAAATTGTGGCTTGCTACAAGACAATAGACCTTTCCATTTTAGCTATGCCCCGCCCACCTCTAGCTAAGCTCCACCAACACCTCGCTTGTGTTGAAATCGATCGATCCCCGAATGCCCTGACTCTCAATTTCCTGAAAACTATTCAGGTAAGTTGTTGCATATTTTGTAACTAATTTGACTGGGTGCTGTTGCTGCCTATGGCAGCAGCAGCGCCCAGTCAAATTAGTTTCAAAATACTCAACAGGATATTTACTAAATATTAAAGACATACAATTCGTACAACAACGCATAGCATAGTTCGTCTTCAATTATGCGTTCGTAACGTATTTATCTAAGTCATGCATAACGTCATAATGACGTCATTGATTGTGATGTCATTCCACGCGTCACGTAGTTGTTTATGACGTCATCTGAAGGATGGATACAGTGGAAAGGCCCATTTCCGCATTGTATAGAATATCTTTATCTGTCCATCTTGTTGACTGATTTTACGATCGCACTTACAATGAGGTTGATTAGTTGCAGGACAATTTATCTAGAATCACAATATCACTGCCTTATAAGACGCATCGTATTTATTTAGATCGCTTGCAAGCCGCCATTGAAATTAAGTACGAATTGTGTAACGTGGATTCGTATTAATTAACCTATTTCTCGTATTTCCCTTGGACGCGATACAGTCATTGTCCTTGGCTATCTTAACTCTTAAACTGCATTGCTCCCATAAGCGTTAAGCTCGTTTTATCCCGATATATGCAATTGCGGTTTACGCTGGCATTCTCCGCTGATGACTAACCATTATCTTGAATGGCGATCGTCTTGATTGTGCGCAGTATATCTTGATGTGGTGCGTTGCTCAGTTTTTAGTGACTGTAAATTGTATTTACATTTGAGGTAGCTATTTGCGACAGAGAATGGGCCTTTCTAAGTTCAGCCGTCGATCGTATGACGTCATATGACGTCATAACCAATTAAGTGACGTGTATGCTGACGTCATAATCATTCTGTCATAAATTATTCTATATAGCCCGTCTTTAACTCGTAATAGTCCAACACGTTGTACGAATTGTGTGTCTACTATTTAATAAACATACTGTTGAGTATTTTGAAACTAATTTGACCGGGCGCTGTTGCTATCATAGGCAGAAACAGCACCCAGTCAAATTAGTATCAAAATATTCAACAGCTTACCAGTATACTTTTCTGGAAATTGATAGTCAGGAAGTTCAGGGATCGATCGCTCACAACACGAGCGAGGTGTGGGTGGATCTTAGTTAGTGATAGGTGGGGCATAGCTAAAATGGAATGGTCCATTGGCATTGACAGAAAAAGGAATGTATTTTAGTGGTAATGATAGTGCGTTTCTATTATCACAGATGGTTGTGATGCTAATGCTTCCGAGGTTGATGGTGTTGGTCCTATTACTATTGTTGCTAGTGGTGATGCGCTGCTGAGTTTGGTGGTGTTGCTGATGCTGTAGCTGTTGTTGATAATGTTCTTGTGGTTGTTGTTGTTGTTGTTGTTGTTGTTGTTGTTGATAATGCTGCTGGTTTTGTTGTTGTTGTTGTTGTTATTGTTGTTGTTGTTGTTGTTGTTGTTGTCGTTGTTGCACTAGCTGTTGAAGTTGCTGCTTTGTTGTTGTTGTTGATGCTGCTGATGTTCTGTCATCCGTGGCGCCTTGGAGTGGTCGTTATGCCTGCCGTCATTTCTGCTAGTGTGACTCTTGAAATGCTGGTGGTGGCGACAGTTTTAAAATTGTGTCTTTGTTGTAGCGATTGTGACGTTTATGCCTCGATGATGGATGTGACATTCGAGAGGAGGATGCGTGACAGTTTACGATGGTCGTGTTTGATTTCTCACCACATCCTCTCTCTTCCCTCTCTCACCACCGCTCTTCCAGTTCTCTGAATTCCCTCTCCTCTTTTAACTCTTCCCTCCATCACTCTTCCTTGCCACCCTCTCATGCCTTCAGTCTATCCACACACTCTCTCTCTCTCTCTCTGAAAACTCTCTCTCTCTCTCTCCCGCGCCCCTCCTTCAACCCCAACCCTTCGCTCTCTCTCTCTCTATTCCCTCCAACGCTCGCTCCACCTCATCTCGCTCCACATCTCCCGCTTTCTATCACCCTTCTCTGACCCCCTCATTATCTCTCTCGCTCGCTCTCTCCCTCCCTCCCTGCATCCCTCCGTCTCTCCCTTCCTCCCTCCGACCCCACCCTCCTCTCTCTCTCTATCTCTCTCTCTTTCTCTCTCTCTCTCTCTCTCTCTCTCTCTCCCTCCCTTTCCCCCTGGTCCCCAATCTCCCAGACCAGCCATTTAATTGATACATCTTGACTTGATTCCTCTAGAAATTAAACTGAAGTTAATCAACCATATGCATTGGACGTATGCCCAGTCACCGCTCCTTTCTTCGAATGACCTCTTTCGATAACAGACTGTTGATTTACGATCCTATATTTTAATGACACCCAATACGTTAATTGTCTATCCAGTTGATCTATTTTACTTCTCTATGACTATATGATTGCATGCCAGTTTATAGGACCCTTACTGGCGCACATTTATGAAAACTGTGTTACTAGAAAGTCTTGCCATCAATAACAGTACTAGCCTACAGCAACGCCACTCTTAAAGTAGTTAGATGTTCGCGGAAAACGCATTAGCACTGATGAATACATATCAAAGTTAAGATGCACTGATTTCACACCACCTACGTCAATTGTAATTCCAATGAAATTGCCTTTAAAGTGCATATGTCTATTCAAATGAATCCCGAAATAGAATCTCTAAAGCCACGGATGCATGAGTAATGAGCCGAATTGCACGTGGCATGTCTAATTTTACTACAGAGCGTGATGTGATTACATGGTTGATTGGAGCAATGACTAATACGTAGAGACACTAGTCATCAGGGTGCGGCCTTAAACATTGCAATCAGACATGACCCAATGCATGTTGACCGATTGTCTGTTTCGTTCCTCTATACAGTGGCTGGAGAAACCGATGTAATTTCTAAACTTGTGTCTCATGGTGACATCTATGTCTCGTTATCTGTTGGTTGAATAATTCTAGATGTCTGGCAACGTATTGAGTGCAGCTGCCAGTAAAATTCATTACCCGACTCTTTTAACGAAACAGAGCACTGTGTTATTCGTGGCTAATTTTTAGCATGCATGACCTTAAGGAGTTTTCCTACATTTTGGAACAAATTCTACTATCATGTGTTGATCTGTCTATATTCATGGGTCAGATTTGCTTGGTGTGATTTTGCTCTTTAAAGTCGTTGAATATAGATGGTTATATGTTTGATTTGTTTCAAAATTCATATATGACATTTGATAGTTGTCTAATACTTCTCCAACAATGAGTGAGCAATCCTTGAATCGTCAGGCTACGCTTCACAACCTCGCATCATACGTCATTTCCTTCTCAAACCCAATCTTAATCCACACCTCGTCTTCTACGTCATGTAACATATATCATGGTTGATGTGATTTAACTGACCTTTTTCTCTGATCCTCGTCACACATACACAGGCCTCTACTTTATTTCATCCATCTACGCGTGTCACACGTCAATAACCATTAACACTAATAACTTCCACACAATAGAGGAGTCCAATCTTGGCTATGTCCAGCCCTTCTTTACCTATGCTACACCTACACTTCGTCATAAAACCGTGTTAAGCACTTGAGAGCCCTTTGTAATATGATTTAGTGGATGACAGCTTTTACAACAAGGGCGAATGATCGAAATGGTTGGTTTAATGGCACATTGTCACATGGAACGATAAGCGACATTTGGACAAACCGGAAGACCATTTTTCATTCCATGAGGTGCCATAGATGCACATAATTCACATTTCTAGAGTATCCCTCGATGATTTGACGGCATATGACGTCATTGTCGGTTAAGCGGTGTGTATGATGACGTCATAATCATTACGTCATGAATGATTCTATTAGGCCCGTCTTTAACTCTTAATAGCACGACACGTTGTAAGAGTTGTATGCCTTTACTATTTAATAAACATGCTTCTGACTATTGTGAAACTAATTTGACTGGGCTCTGTTGCTGCCATAGGCAGCAACAGCAGCAAGTCAAATTAGTTTCAAAATAGTCAACGACTTACCTGTATAATTTGCTGGAGATTGATAGTCAGGGAGTTCAGAGTTCGTTCGAGTCCAACACGAGCGAGGTGCGGGTGGAACTTAGCTAGAGATGGGCGGGACATGGCTAAAAATGGAAAGATCCATTGACATCAAAGGTTCAATTAATTTTCTCATTTTGCGATCATTCTAAGAGTGCACGAGGTATTATTTATAGCCCTGTAGGCCGAAGCCAAGACAAAGAGACAGCTATCCATGGCTAATACAGAGCCTATGTGCAGAACGATGGTTAATCACTAATAGTTATGTAATACTGCTTCTTACTTTGCCAATAATGTGTCCTTAATATTGCTTCCTTCCAAATGATTTACCGGGATTGCAAATTTGATATGATTCAAGTGTCTATTCTTATATCAATAATCAATCTAACAAAATTCTGTTCTAACAGAATACATACAGATAATCAATTTTGCAATAGAATAGTGAGTTATCGATTATTTAACAGATTGATATTTGAACTACCTGAATCGTAATTTCGATTTTCCTGTACAGGTAAATTGTTGAATAATTTGGAGCAAAATTGACATTAACCAGTTGGTGCCTTAGGCCGCAACAACTCCCAGTCAACTTAGCCTAAAAATAGTCAACATAATATTGGTTTCATTGGTATTTACCCTTTCAAGTTCAAAGTGTTACATATATTTATTCAAATTCACTCGAAAATGAAAGTGTTCATTGAAGCAGAATGAGTACTAGCTATCACATTGATTTACGCAGACTATATAAGATTATGTCACATATATTTATGGGTTATGCAACAATCATCTATTGCGATATAGGCATGGCATCTCTCTGGTATATTCCTGGATATTATAGTTTATTGTACTTGTTGTCGATCTATATGTGAGGCAACCAACATTCATTGCGATATAAGTATGACGTACTTATCTTGATAATATCCATGCTACATTCAGACATGTCACAAATGCCATTAACAGATTATTGAAGAACACCATTATAATGGGCCTTTACACTGTATCCTTCCACCATATAAAGTCATAATCAACTAAGCCGCTTATAGAATGACATCACAATCAATGACATCACTATGACGTTATGAATGACGTAGATAAGCACGTCACGAACGCATAATTGAAGGCGGACTATGCGTTGTTGTACGAATTGTATGTCTTTACTATTTAATAAATATCCTGTTGAATATTTTGTAACTAATTTGATTGGGTGCTGTTGCTGCCTATGGCAGCAACAGCGCCCAGTCAAATTAGTTTCAAAATATTCAACAGCTTAGCTGTATAGTGTTTAGGAAATTGATAGTCAAGGCATTCGAGGATCAATCAATCCCAACACAGCGAAGTGTGGGTGGAACTTAGCTAGTGATGGTCGGGGTATAGCTAAAATTGGAAGGTCCATTCTACTTGCTGATCTAGCTAGTGTTCCATTATCGCTGCCCTTTCATGATGTATAATATGTTATGCGGCTTGAGAAGGATTCTTGTGTTTTATAACCTTAACTTGATGCATTTTCATTAAATCTTGCTCTGGTCTATTAGATTTGTGTAAATAAGAAAGATTATGCTTACTATTTTGAAACTAATTTGGCTAGGCCTTCAAAGCTTGCTTTGATAATTACACCTAAAATAATCAATAGCTTTTCAATATGATTTATTTAAAAACGATACTACGAATACTCAAAATGATTTCTGCATGGTTAAATTCAAATGCGAAATACTGTAAATGCCCTGACTGGATATAGTATTCCCTTCAGAAAGGTATGTATATGATAATATGTACCCCATTCTAGAGCAGACATCAGTTGCTATCACTTTATTAACCAAATAATATCCTGACAACAGATATCTTTTTAAACATTAATATTTTATCATAGTGGTTTTGACGCATATGAATTTAAAAAGAGCACAATATCCCGTCATGAATCACAGAACATCACAGTAGAATATCGACATGTACTAATTAAGTAACTTTCTGTGACACAGTGGCTTCATCATATTATCATTGCTTTCACATATATGATGGCATGAGGGGAATCATTTGGCTATCACCGCATTTCTGATCACAATCAATTACTATCCATCAGCTAGTTTCTGCAATTGGGAATTATCAACACTCCATGTTCACAGTGATTATTGGAAATGAATAAACAACAAACGGTCTTTCGAAGCATCTTCGAAAAACAAATAATTTGATGGGTTTGCGATCTGGATTGAGTGGGGGGAGGGACCAGATCGAGCGTAGATTATCGATACATTTGCACGAATGAATTTGTATGTTGCGATTTGGTTATTTTGGCTGTAAAATAACAATTAATAGCAACTACATAGCACAACAACATTTTCATAATTTATGAATCCATTTCCTCACTCAATCATATGACGTCATAATCAACTACGCGACGTGTATGCTGACGTCATAATCATGATGTCATGAATGATTCGATTAAACCTGTCTTTAATGGTTAATAGTTCGACACGTTGTACGAGTTGTATGTTTGCGCTATTTAATAAACATCCTGTTGAATATTCTGAAACTAAATTGACGGGGGCTGTTGCTGCCTTAATTTCAAAATGTCCAACGACTTACCTGTATAGTTTTCTGGAAATTGAGAGTCAGGCGGCTCAGAGATTGATCGATCACAACACGAGCGACGTGTGGGAGGAGCTTAGATAGAGATGGGCGGGGCATAGCTAAATCTGGAAAGGTCCATTAGCACAATTGTTCCTCAAGTGCATCCATAAGAAACAAAACCTTACGGGCCCAGGTTGTAACACGATCATAGATACACACACACACACACACACACACACACACACACACACACACACACACACACACACACACACACACACACACACACACACATACACACACACACACACACACACACACACACACACACACACACACACACACACACACACACACACACACACACACACACACACACACACACACACACACACACACACACCTGTTAGATCGCCTGCATCGGCACACATGGCATCTGTCTTCGTTATTTTCTTCCAACTATCTATCCTGCATGAGTCTGACAATGATGTTGAGATAGCAACCGTTATTATGGTGACTTAGCTATAAGGGAAAATGTTTGCCATGAGGTTTCATTTGCCTTTGATTCTCGTAATTGGATGCCTGATGGAGCTAGTTAATTTTTGGCATATTATGTGTATATAGGTTCCATATATGGCCCTATCAGCAGATCTACTTTCAAAATTAACGCAATATTTAATGCAGCGGCTTTGTAATCGTTACTCCCATTCACCCGAAATGTTTCTCTTTTATTTTACTCAATTTTTCTCTTGTTTGTCTTGGTCCAGTCAGTTTTGAATTTCATATATATTTATTTTTACATTAATTCGGATACATTGTTAACGATTTATTTGTATTCATTGATTACTATTTACTAACAATCCGCCAGCCCAAACATTTCTTCACAGAATCAAAGTAATCAGTATGACTAACTATAATGATTAATGCTTCTGTATTATTTTATTGTAACAATCCGAAACAGTGTTGTGCAGTGAAAATCCCTGGGCAATCGAATCTAATGAATGACTGCTCTTCCAACATAGCAGATGATTGAACACGTTATGAAGATGGACAATAATCACATAGGTCATAATAAATTTTGTCAAATGAAGTGGAACGTTTTGCCATTCACGAGAACAGATTCCATCAAAGTTATGTCTTATTGTGAGGCTATTAACACTTCTTGATTCACATTAACCTGTAATGGTCAAACCAGCAAGAAACGCCCACAGAAATGGTCTTAAGAATGTCCTGTTGCATGTTTAGAGAATAGTATTTTTGAAAATTTACCACTGAAATGACTGGCTCGGTAACCAGTGGTAATTTTCAAAAATACTATTCTCTTGTGCGGCAAATAACCGCTGGTTAATCAAAAACTAATTTTCTTTGGCGATTAACTTCCTCAAACACGATCTCTGTAGTTGTCCTGAGGGCAGAATGCGATTTTTGTAATTTTCAGTAATAAATTTACAAAAAATAGTATTCCCTTGGCCTGCAAACATTATAATTTTTCGTATGACGTCATAATCGTCTCACCGCGTGTATGTTGACGTCACAATCATTACGTCACAAAGGGTTCCATATGGACCGTCACCAAATCTCAAACAGTCCGACGCGTTGTATGAATTGTATGTATTTGTCTTTGCTATTTAATAAACACGCTGTTGAATATTTTGAAACAATTTGGGCAGCAGCAGCGCCCAGTCAAATTAGTTTCAAAATATTCAACAGCTTACCTATGTAGTTGTTTGGAAATTGATAGTTAGGGTGTTCAGAGATCGATCGATCCCAACACAAGCGAGGCGTGGGTGTAGCTTAGCTAGAGATGGGTGGGGCATAGCTAATACCTGAAAGGTCCGTTAAACGGCTAATTGATATGAGATGCATCCTGGATGCTTTGAGGCGCTGTTAACATAAGGCTGGGTGCGGGTTATTTATATGCCATGGGACTTTCTTGAACAAGACATCCTTCAGAGAGCCATCTGTGTATGACCAAATGGAGATTTAAGTCAGAGGACTGCTTATTAATTAGTAAGGATGTCACGCCACTCATTCCTGTGCTACACATTTGCATTAACATTGTTGGCGTTACTGCCTTGAGTGGCCACATCATATTGGATTGGTGTGTTCCATAATACATAACCTGTGGATAAGATTCCCTGAATGCACATTATGTAAGATTCCTTATTTTATAACGCTCAGTGGTGCATTAGTATACATACATTTATCAAATTCAACACAGGAATTGCAAATATATTTGACTTGCACACATGAAAGTGCAAAACAATTATTGAATTTGAACAACGTTTCATTTTCTGTTAATGTTCTGACAAGGAGACTGATCTTGACTTTGACAGTTGTGGCAGTCTGGTTTTCACATGATCAATCACAATAAACCGTTGCCAACAACTGTAAAAATATTCGCCAGCTGTATTGCTAACTCTGTGAAAGCTCTTTCCGTCTTGTGATTCCTTTTTCATAACAACTGCTAATCAGATGTTACTGCTTTTCCTGAATGCAACAGCGTGTGGCCATGGTTATCAGATTGTCTTTATCTGTTTCCAGCAGCTGTACTTTATAAAATCTAACTTTATCGTGTAGTTTCATAACCCTTTCTATTCCGAATTACCTCTGCATTGAAAATGATATCTAAACTATTTGCTTGAATATCAATATCGATGAAATGATAAAAGAATTGAATATTTTATTTTACCTGTTCACAATCTAAAACTGCATATCATTTTCAATATACGTTAATGTGAAATTTCTATAAGACCAGCTCTACAATTTAATAATAGCTATCATGTGATTTAAATATGATTTATAATAAATCTGGTTATATAGCCAATGGACCTTTCCAGAGTAATGACGTCATATGACGTCATTATCAGCTATGCGGCTGTAGGGTGACGTCATACTAATTACGTCATAACTAATTATATATGGCCCGTCTTTAACACTTAATAGTTCGACACATTGTCTCTACTATTTAATAAACATGCTATTGAATATATTGAAATTAATTTGACTAGATGCTGTTGCTAGCGCAATAGCTTACCTGCATAGGTTTCGGGATGTAGAGAGTCAGAGATCAACGATCGATCGATCCCAACACTAGCGAGATGTGGGTGGAGGTTAGCTAGAGATGGGCGGGGCATAGCTACAATGGAAAGGTCCATTGTAAGTGGTATATGACAGGAGAAACATGTTTATGTGCACAAATAATCTGCAATCTGAATTGCATACCTGCATGTTCGCGTCACTCAGATGTTCGCTTCACTCAGATGCTCGCTTGACTCAGATGCTCGCTTCACTCAGATGTTCGCTTCACGCAGATGTAAGAGGTTGATAAATGTCAGGAATGTGCATTCGTTACACACAAAGCACACCACAGTTGTTGGCACAACTGACAGATTCTTTATGTTCTGAAAGCATCAGGAAATTTCCATCCTCATTCTAAGCGATGTGTTTATTACGTCATAATATTGTGTGATTCATACCGATTGCTCGTAATAACAAAAAAACCAATAGTGAAAAAGAAATTGTTAGAAGATGCTATTGTTTACAAGAGCAACATCACTATATAACACATTCTCTGAATAGTAAAACAATTTTCATGGAAACATGTCATACAAAACATTCGAAATTTATTCACGTGGTGTCAGCAGCACAGAAAATTGTTCCGGGAAGAATAGGGTATTGAATTTCTGCAGATTTCAGTTTGTTTCTTAAAATTATTATTCGGAATTTATTATTTCATTTGGTTATATATTGTTTATTGTTGTAAACAATAGCATCTTCTAACAATTTCTTTTTCACTATTGATTTTTTTTTTATTACGAGCAATCGGTATGAATTATATTTATATTTATATATATGTTATGATGCAGCCAAATTTTGATTGATCCAAAATTGATGTCACCGTGACAATTTTATGACGAATCCGGCTAGCCTTTACAAATGTGCATTTGGAAACCAACAGAAGACAAGTTGTGAAATGGATAACAGTCCCAGTCATTCCAGTCGTAATCCTTAAAAAAAACTAGTATTCTCGGGACCTGAAAATGGACGTTGGAAATGCAAGTATTTAGATTTTCTTCACCAAAATTAGTCATTGAGGTGTTGAATGTCTGGTGATATTATTTCTAGTACACACATGCTGGTACAGGGATAATACTTGACCAGGCTTATGCGAAAACTGCATGTAAGTGGTCCTCTCAAGATACAACAAATGGTAAAATTAAGTTGGTATCGCAAGGCATGTTACTTATGGTGTGTCGATTAATTTTGACCAAGTGGAGTTCATATGCGAAATATCTTTATATATGTGATATTCGCAATTAATTGCAACACTAATATGAAAACGGTGACCATTTGCCAAATCGGAGTTTTCCTCAATAGGGGAATGCAATTTACTTCAGGCCTAAATCATCTCTCCATATGGATTTATATATTGCGACATAGCTAATATCATTGCGCGTAATCAGAAGGTAAAATTCCTGATAATCCATACCGTGTTATTAGTTGGACGATGAATTTACCCCCACCTACCTCATTTGTTGTTGCAAATAAATTGATTTTTTAATGTCCAAAAGCCACGTGTGCATGAGCCATGAGCCGAATTACAAATGATAAATCGAATTATACTACACTCTGCGATGTAATTGGAGGATTGATTGGAATAGGAACTAGGAAATATAAATACCAGTCATTAGGCTAGGGCTTGAAGCAATTACAATCAGTCGTGGCCAAAATGGAAGTTGTCTGATTATCGTCTCGTTTGGTTTTTCTATAGAGTGGTTATATGAAACTAATCGTCATAATCAAAGTTGGTTAGAATTCGTTGGCTAAGCAATGGAAACCAGCTAATACCAGGACACATGGACCTATTCATTTGATGCAACACAACAGATATGCTAGTTAGAGTTCCCACGATTTCGTTCCGTCGGCACTACAATTTCTCCTGCAATAAGCGACAAATAGTGCTGCTATCTGAAGAACTTGGCTGGTTCAGTTTTGTTCGAGGATATTCTATTTTGTTCTTTGAAATGAAGAAAATAAGGCCATAATATCAGCCAAATATAAGCGGCATGGATGATGATGCTTACTGATTGGTCATGTTTAGCAAAGTATTTATTTTGATATTTTTTTATTTTTGGACACTAAGCGAATTCACATTGATATTACGATTTACTGATTTCACACCATCTATCTCATGTCTCATCCAAATAAATTGCCCTTGAAGTCTACAATTATGTTTACCTAAATGAATCTGAAAATAGAATGTCCAACGCTACAAGTACTTGAGTAATGAAGCGAATACTGACTGAAACAATAGACCTTTCCACTTTATCCATCCATCATATGACGTCATCATCAACTACGTGACGTAGAATGACATCATAATGAATGACGTCATTATGACGTCATGAACGGTGTAGATAAGTACGTCACGATCGCATATTTGAAGGCGAACTATGCGTTGTAGTACGAATTGTATGTCTTTACTATTTAATAAATAGTCTGTTGAATATTTTGAATATAATTTGATTGGGCGCTGTTGCTGCCATTGGCAGCAACTGAACCAAGTTAAATTAGTTACAAAATATGTAACAGCTTACCTGTATAGTTTTCAGGAAATTGATAGTTAGGGCGCTCGTGGATCGATCAATCCCAACACGTTGAAGTGTGGGCGGAGCTTAGCTAGAGGTGGGCGGGGCATAGCTAAAACGAGAAAGGGTCACTGCAATCAGTCATGGACAGAATGTCAGTTGTCTGACAATCGTCTGGTTTATGTTATCTATAGAGTTACTATATGAAATTAATCATCATAATCAATGTTTGTGAGAATTCGTTAACTAGGTAATGGAACCAGCCGATACCAGGAATCATTGGCTGACTCTTTTAATAAGATACCACGCGGGCTAATTAGGGATCCCATAATCGTATTTCATACGTGTTCTCTTACATGATCGGACAACTAGTACTGCCATTCTTTAGCTTGGCGTATTAATGCGGATCAGGTTTGTTCAGTGATGTTTTATTTTGTTCTTTGATAGCAAGAAAATAAAGACATAATACCAGCGGAATGTAAGCGGTATGCGACAGGAATATCATTTACATTTGCACACATAATTGTCACATTTGCAGAGTGAATATTGAAGAACTAAGTAGTACGCATGAGGAAATATGAATTGTATACATCTATGGCTTCAGCATATCCTTGAAAGCCTGGTTCACACTGATGTGAGCGTTTGATCAATGCCATGAATGTGTTGACACAACTAATACATTATTTATATTGTGACAGCATCGGTGAAATTCTATTCTACAACTGAAAATGTATACGATCAGCATTTTAAACATTCCCACATTGACATCCACACATTTCGTGTCAAACAAGGACACTGATAAACCGTTGACCGGAAAGTAAATTGTACATCAACATTATCTAGTCAACGTACCTTCAATATTTTGAACTGAATGATTGATACCGCATATGAAATTTGTTCCACTAAGTTTTCAAGGTTGAAATACTTCGGTAAGACTTGAGACATCAATACGCATTTCCTAAGTTCTGTCATCGTTACGTCATCAGCTTGTGCACTGCATACCCTTATCTCGAAATATCAAAGATCAATAATGACAATGAAGTTGCTAGGTGCTGTTATTATCTAAACTGATCACACGTACTATCGTGTACAATCATGGAGGAAATCTGGTGGACACATGGCATATATCCTTGAAATTTATTCAATGTGATTGACAATTCACCTTTCCAAAGTATCCATCCATCATCTGATCTCGTATGACATCATAATCAGTTCAGAGCGTGTATGATGACGTCATAATCATTATGTCGCAATGGGTTTCATATAGACCGTCATCAGATCGCAAATACTCCGACACGTTGTATGAATTGTATGTCTTTGTAATTCTGTGCTGTTTAAGAAACATGATGTTGAATATTTTGAAACTAATTTGACTGGGCGCTTTTGCTGCCTTAGGCAGCAACAGCAACCAGTCAAATTAGTTTCAAAATATTCAACGAGATCGATCAATCCCAACACGAGCGAGGTGTGGCTGGAGCTTGGCTAGAGATGGGTGGGGCATGGCTAAAACCGGAAAGGTCCATTATTTGAGTGTGTGAGAAAAGGAGAATGGCATATCCACATACCGTTGTTATCATATTGTAATGTGACTAACATAATGTCTAACGGAATGGACCTTTCCAATTTTAGCTAGGCCCCTCCCATCTATAGCTAAGCTCCACCCTCACCTCGCTCCCGTTGGGACCGATCTCTGAACTCCTGGACTATCAATTTCCAGAAAACTATACATGTAAGCTGCTGAATATTTTAAAACTAATTTGACTGGGTGCATCTTTATTAAATTGCAAAGACATACAATTCATAAAACTTGTCAGACTATTAAGCGTTAACGACTAGATCGAGTCATTCCATGATTATGATGTCATCCTACATGTCACGTTGTTTATTATGACGTCATATGACATCATATGATGGATGGATAAAATAGAAATGCCCATTCAACAAGTTTGGCCGAAAGAATGGTTGAATGGTACCGACGAGCTACTATTGTTTAAACATTTGCGGAAAACCGGTTGCGTTAATCCATTGTTATCTTAGCATGGTCGCGGATCATCGCTGTTTCCATCGGACATATGTAAGTCCAGTGTCATACCTCCTTGGAATACATTCATCTCCAAACGTGTGTTATATGGTTATGCTCCAAATTATAAAAACCAGTCACAATGTCTGAACGTTTCATAGTTATTTGTGAACATTGATGGACGCTTTCATTAGTTAATGACTCTGGCTGTCAAATATTTCAAATTGTAAAAATGGTCACGAATTGCACAATGGTATCCACGTGACCTGTATCATGGTCAGGCGCAGCACTTTAAACTGTGAGATTTCAGTACCAGTAACTCACTTTCAATGCGACTACTATGGACAGTTCTTGGAAACATGTTTAATGCATTGAAACTAAATTGCCGGGAACCTGACGCTACCTATTGCTTGGAACACTGCACACACACACAATAGGTGATCAATGGAAAATATAATACTTCTATTAATAATTTATCGCAATTGATATATTAGCTTGAAATGGATAATGTTGAAGATGTGCTATGTTTAAATGCATTTGCAAACCAAGCTAAATTTATATAAAACAGAAACATATATTATCATTAGAAATTCAGAATATGGAGGCTACTATACACTTGATGCTACATTTCCTCATCATGCAGTGAGCCATTGGATATTTAAAAGTGTCAGGAACTGTGTTGAATAATTCATTTTGCATTAAGGTATTGCTTCAGTTACGTATTCTTTAAATAGTACATAAAACAAACCTCTCTGTAGTGTAAGTTGTAACTAAGAAATAGTACGATACACGTTTAATAAAATTTGGCCCTGAGTTGAATACCAAGATGTTATCCTGACAAATATTAATGTCCGTCTTGTAAAACAGCAATGTTTGTATCTCTTTACTATGGACTCATTTGAACATAGCCATAGTATGTAATCTAATCAAGTATCGAAGCATATTATTATGCCAACGTGTGTTAATTAACGTTCCATAAACAAATGAGCTTTATTGAGATTATGTTTTAACTTCATAAACATCCACATCTCACGAATGTGCCCATGTGTTTGTTGTCCGGTTTATGTGCCAGATATCAGTCACTTCTATAGTCAAGTGTCCCCGATTCCTGAGACTAAACTTTCCAAAGTCGCCGTGATCATTATGGTGGGAGTAATCATTAGAATGTCTATCGCAAAAAGCAAACAACTAGACGGCCTCTCCATCCGGCTTGAGTATCTGATTTGATCGGGATTTTCGGACATAGATTATCATAACACTTGTACCACTTAATTAATATTGCATTTTTAATATTTAAATTGGAAGTGAAATAACCGGTGGGCGCAATGAGAATTGTGTTGCTATATGTTGCTGTTAAGAGCAAAAGCAACAACAACAGCAATAATAATACCAGCAGCAGCAGCAGCACACCACCACCAACAACATCAACAGCAACAGCAGCAGCAACAACAACAACAACAACAACAACAGCAACAACAACAACAACAACAATAGCATTTACTTATTTGTCGAACTGCTATGATAGCACATAACGTATTTAATCGTGCCCCTGATTTGAATGCAAACAGACATTATCCCTCACTGTTGTCAATTCAAATATATGATTATTTTACAAATACACGTTTCTGCGTTCAAGAAATATAATGTCATTAATCATGTGGTGTACCGTATTTCTCATCGAGTGACATATGACTATTATCATGAATATTACTATTCAACTAAAATGGTATATGCGTGGGCGGTAAAGGTGGTCATGGTGGGAATGAGGTGGTATAAATGGAGTATTTGTCGCGGCAACTTTTTGGTAGTATTGGTATTGTTCATGTTAGTGATGGTGGCTGTAGATAATAGCGTGGCCATAAATCTGTTTACGAATCTTCCAAATAAATGCACAATTTACGTCCGAATGCACGCTTCTTCCAATAAAGCAATTATTAGTCAAACGGCCATATTTACATGGCTATTCTACTCAAAGTTGAATAACTCCCCTGAGGCAAGACCGGCTTGAATATGTTTTACGAGGACGGATTGATATACGGGAAGTTTTTGACACAAAGCTGGTTTATAGATCAACCTTACTGAGTAGTATAAAGTAGATAATTATATCACGTGCTCCAATAGTCAGCTGACCATGTATGTTCTATTTGAGAATATTTAGCCCCTCAACAGCGCTTCTCAAAATGCGACTCGTATCAATTAACCCTTTAATTGTCAAGATTTTTCAATTTTTCATACTTTTTGCAGCCCTAGAGGTGTTTATTATTTTTAATTTCCTGCTGAAATTTACAAAAATATCTTTCTGCTGTCCTGCAAATGAACTTTTCTTCAAAACCGCCCCCAAATGAAGTTTTTGTTCAGGGTTGACCATCAAATGGATATAGGTAAAACAGTCTTTGCTCAGCCGGTTTCCATTTGCAGCCAAAGAAAAGGCAATTTTTTGAAAATTTACTACTGAAATCACTGGCTCGGTTACCGAGCCAGTCATTTCAGTGATAAATTTTCAAAAATAGCTTTCTCTTGGGCTGCAAATAGACATTCCTCAATACCACTGCATATTCCGTTTCTGACAGGATTGGCTGGGTTAGGCTGACACAGGTAAGGTTAAATCAGATGCCTATTCGCTTATGTACCTGGCAAGATGTATACATGCACGTGAAAAAGATTGCTTTTAATGGTATTAACAAAAAATCAAATGGTATGGATATATAAAACAGTTTACATTCAGGCATTAGTTCCAGAGAATCAATCGGTAATCATAAATCACATTACATGGACATCGTTCCATGCGAAAGATGCTCCTGTCTGGCGAGGATGTAATTTCCCTAATTGGTGTAATTCATGTGCTGGATGATAGGTGTTCTTACCAGAAGCCAATTCTTAAATTACCAGTGCATGTGTTTGTGTGCGTACGGAGTGTGTACATATGTAGGTATGTACGTGCGAGCGCGTGTGTGCATGCGTGCGTACTTGCGCGTGGGTTCGTGTGGATGTGCGCGTACGGCGCGTGTACATATGTAGAGAAGTAGGTACCCACGTACATATGTGTGCGCGCGCGTGTGTTTGTACGTACGTGCATACGTGCGTGCATGTGTGCGTGCGTACTTAAGTGTGTGTTCGTGTGCATGTGTGCGTACGGCGCGCGTGCATACGTACTTACGTACAGCCGGACGTACGTACTTACGCCCGTACGCGTGTGCGCGAGTGTGTTTATACGTACATACGTACATACGTGCGTGCATGTGAGCATGCGTACGTGCTTGTCAAATTGCTGATTGTGTACAATATAATATGCGTCTACAAGGGAGGCTTTCTGAAGCGACCACCTTTTAAAGCAAAGATGCTAGTCACGTTGACATTTAGTGTAAGTCACTCCCTAGCGAATGCACGTTTGCTGGTTCCAAAACACCTAAAACCAGATGCTGAACAGACGTGGCTCTGTTTATGTTTATAGCTCATAGTTATACTAGCTATACTGCCAGACCTGTTCAAGCGGCCACCTTTCTTTAGAGGACCACGTGGTGACTGTTCTCTAAGACACGTGATCCAAAGAAGACTTGTGTATACGATCAATCCTCATCTGGCACCAAATAGACTTTCTTACCCATTTAAGGACAAAATTTGTTTAAAAAAATAAAAATATGTACTTACTGAATGCCCATTTGCAGGCTCAGGGAAGACTATTTTTGAAAATTTACCACTGGAATGTCTGGCTCGATGATCGAGCCAGTCGTTCCAGAGCTACATTAAAAAAATAGACTTCCTTTGGCCTGCAAATGGGCATTCCCCAAGATCACTACAGAGGTGGGTTCGGTCGGTTTCGACGTGAAATGGTTAAGAAAACTGACTTTTCTAATGTTATAACCTGTATTTCGTCACATCTCTTTGCGTCGCCATCATATGATCGGTTATAGCACGGCTGCATGCTTTACCCTATGGAAATAAATCAATTATGGTATGATTGACTGCCGCACCACCTGGCCCATATTTTTTCAATCGAACCACATACATCCTTAGCTGTCAGAAATCTCATTACCAGAATTGACACCTGTGGAGTGGTGCACTCTCCATCTAGGTCAGGTTAGTACGACAGAGCACTTTGTTGTATTTCGTCTTAAATTAAAATTGACAACCGAAGTTTCTTGGTTAACAAATTACAGGCGATGTTTTGTAAATGGAAAGCAAACAGGGTAAAAACAGTTGAGGTTCGAAGGAAAGTTTAGCAAGTGTTGCTAAAATATTTGTGCCAAGGTGCCTAAATTGTTAGCGTGAAGATTGATTCTTTCATCAAATCAAGCATGCATCTATGGGTTATGCAACTGATGCCGGGTCGACTGATGAAACAAACAGAGAGCATGATTGATGATGCATAATACTGGGCTTGCATTCGTCCAGTAGCGGCCCAGTAACCTGCGTTATCAGAGAAAATATCTAACTTATCCCTTATCAGAGAACTGTAAGAGTAACATTATGAACACAGGACACGCCAGATAATTAATTTGAAGTATTTTAATTAGTTTTACCAAGGATAAATTTACTCCTTTGATAACGGCACTTCCCAATTTTAGCTATGCCCCTCCCATATATAGCTAATCCCCATCCACACCACGCTCGTGTTAGGATCGACCCATCCTTGAACTCCCTGACAATCAATTTCCAGAAAACTATACAGATAATATTTTAAAACTAATTTTACTTGGTGCTGTTGCTGCATATGGCGGCAACGGAGCCCAGCCAAATAAGTTTCAAATTATTCAACAACATGGTTATTAAATACAACAACAACGCTTAGTCCGTCATCAATTAGGCATTCTTATCTATGTCACTCATGACGTCATAGATTATGACGTCATCCTACACATCACATAGTTGAGTATGCTGTCGTATGATGAATGGATAAACTTGAACGGTCCATCACCATGTGACACTGCTGTGCCACCTATACATCTGATCTGCTTATATGTCTCCAGAGACAACTTGTGTGATGATCTCTGTCATTTCCAATATGTAACGTTGATCTTATAACCAGCAAATGGGCGATCTATGGTTGTAGAAAATTCCTTTATGTTTGCTGTGTATATCACTTTTAAGGATAATTTGTCGCTTCAAATTATTCATGAGGACATAGCCGATGCTCTGTCTTCGTCTAAGGTTATATAATGTGCTCATCTCACTGCAGCCGCCCTTAGTACTCGACAACCTACATATGATGTGCCATTGATGTCAAGATGGCATGCTCTCTTGGGAATGAGGGAATAAATATATGCAAATGGTTTGATTCATGCTCCGGAATATGTATGGGTTAGAATACCCCCACTGAGCTATGGATGCGGGCATGGCCTATTGATTTTTGCATGGACCTTAAACATTTATGCGCAGGTTTAATACAACAGTTGTATGTAAAAAATGGAAGGCAAGCCTTTTCTGAACTTCGAGGGGGGGGGGTTTGTATTTTCTCTTGGAGTGACACCATTGTTGTTTATCTCCACCTTCGAGTTACATGGACTCTATCCATTACGTTTCTCCTGTGCACTGCATTGTACTCGCGTACTACAACTATGGAACATTTCATTGTTTTTTAAATATCATAAGATTAGCACAAGATACATCTTATTTCATACAGTGTCTTGACCAAGTTCGAAATTAATTATCACTTTTGGTTTGAGAAATCTTCAGTCAGCAACAGCACCCTGTCAACTTAGTTCCAGAATATAATACTGAATACATGTACCTTTGATTTGAAATTAAGATACATAGCTGATATTGATCGCATTATAAAAAGGTCATTTCGTGTTGCATGTTACCAGAAAGTCATGTTCCCATATAATACATTATGCGATTTTAATTGAATGACGTCGAATGAACAGGAAACCGAAAATTATTAAAAAGATTTCTTATTGATGCCAAGTTAATACGTTATCGCATATGACTGCAAACATTTAACTCTTTATAGTTTTTTCTCTAATGAAATGTGGGGTGTTATGCTCCAGTATCCGCAATATTAATTTGGATTGTGATATTGTTCCAAGATGGTGATTCCTTGATATATTCTCGGTCGCTACTACTCAGCAAGACCAACACCGTTTCCCAGACAGACCCAGAGTATGTTGAACGCGTATTAGTGTTGTCTATAGCGAATTATCTTGTCACTATTATATGCTATATGTAACCAATATGCTGTCATGATCGAAGGACATTTCAAATTAACAGATATACTAAGTCACTCTAATGAAACTTCTTGCAACATAACATGTAATCGGCTAAATAACTTGAAATCAATTTGGTTGGCATTGATTGCTGGATTCGGTAGATTAATCTTAGAGTATGCAGCACAAGCTTAGATACATCATAGAGAGTAATAACGTATGCCCCATATCGACGAACGTGGTATAAATTAGATACAGCAAACTCAGCTAAACAATGATGTCCTTGGCCTGACGCTTGTGAGTGGCCTATTGTTATGCCAACCATTTGTACCGTGTCCCAAATCGACAATGATGGATTGATTTAATATATCAATCAGCCTACCAGCGTCAGTGATGTGGAAGTGTGGGGATGTTTTAAGGGGCACGTTACCAAACACCAGTCTCACTTTCCGCGGATCGATATAGAGACTAACGACCTAGATACCATTGCCCTTTAGGATAGCTGGTTAGGTACACCGTGTACGACTGGCTCAGTGTTATGGCTGTACAATTCTACCCAAAAGCAAGAATTCTAGAAACCTTTATTAAGTGTTCCTCGTCCACGGGTCAACTTTGCTATGACAGAGTACGTTCGCTAAACCGAAGTCGACATGATTGGACATCTGATTGATGAGATGCCAGAAATAGAAATCCACAAATGTTTAGCAGAGTGTCTCGACCTGTTGCTGTATTTTCAAAACTGTTTACTTTGAGTCGCTGTTGCTTAAGTCTACACTTCGTACTAGTTTGAATAAGTTGGCAGCTTCGAAACCATATATTAAAACATCAGGCTTGCAGGGCATATGACAAGATGGTATCCTAGTAGCAAGTTGATTTGAGTTTCAGAGTCCTGGGATAATGGAACCTCTCAGTTTATCCATCCATCATATGACGCCATAATAAACAACGTGGAGTGTATGATGACGTCATAATCAATACTGGCAAGAATGACTCGATTTAGTCTGTCTTAAACGCGTAATAGTCCGAAACGTTGTACGAATTGTATGTATTTACTATTTAATAAACATTTTGTCGAATACTTTTAAACTAATTTGACTGGGCGCTGTTGTTGCGATATTAATTTCAAAATAATCAACAGCTTACTTGTATGATTTTCTGGAAATTGATAGGTAGGGTGTTTAGAGATCGATCGATCCCAACACGAGCAGGCTGTGTGTGGAGCTTAGCTAGAGATGGGCGGGACATAGCTAAACCTGGAAAGGTCCATTTGAACACGAATTACATTGAGAATGTTGAGTATTTGATTGACTGGCTCGATCGTGTCCTTCCTAGCCATGTTGTTGTGACCCTGAGTGTAGATTAGAGTAGATTACTATTTATATTCTACTAAGAGAATAGCAAAAATAAATGAAACTCAAATTTCCATAGTATTTCTGTGTGTGCGCTACTGTGCGCAATTCAGGGGTATGTACGTGCGTATGTGCGTGCGTGTGTGTCGATTGGTATGAGTAATATGTTAAATGATTTTACATTTGCAATCTGTCTACTTACCATACCCATTCCTTTAACATCATCCGACCATCTGAGAGTTTTTGGGTGGATATTGTCTTTTGCTCGACTTCCCATTGACTATGGGCCGTGTCTAACCTGCTATTTTCAGAGCGGACTAGTTCCTATAGACAAAATACGTAGTAAACGCCATACCGCTGTACACGCTGTGGAGAGTATCCAATATTGGACCTGTTCTGACCTTAGGCTACAGAACAAGCTCCTTTGTACGTGGGTGGAAATTGGATAAACAGTAAATATTACATTAACATGGTCATCTGCGGTATAATGAAGGGTACATAGACTGACGGCATTGGAACCATGACACCATGGTAAATGTTAGCAGGAGTACGCAATAGTACGTCCGTGTTGAAATTCCCAAAGGGATCCCAGCATCCGCAGATTAAAGATACACACATCCTAGTTGACATGGTAAATATCACCATGAATAGTCTACGTACGATTCCAGTCATTCTGTATCCAATACAATGGTACGAGCTTGTTTAAATTCCCTGTAGGATGACAACATCCTCGGACTAATATACACACATCTTGATTGACATGGTAAATCTCACCATGAATAGACTACGATTCCAGTCATTCTTTATCTAGTGAGAATTATACACATTGTTTTTGTGCACATTGGTCAGCTAATGAGATTTATTCACTAATATTTGCAATGGTAATCCTGGTTGTATTTGCTTCGAGGCAGAATAGTTTCCATCTTCGGGCATACAGAGCATGAAAATTATTTCAAACCTCTGCTCGATTTCCGATATATTATGATGCAGATTTTGAAATTAATTTAACTGGCAGTTGTTACTGTCCATGTCCAGTTAATTTTGGTGTTTTTAACCCTACCATGCCGAAGACTGCCCAAACCGACTTGTGTAGTGGGCTTGAGGAATGCCCATTTGCAGGCCAGGAGAAGACCGTTTTTTGAAATTTTACCACAGCAATGACTGGCTCGGTAACCGATCCAACCATTCAAGTCTTAAATTTTCAAAAAACTCTTCTCTTTCCCCGCAAATGGATATTCAATAAGTAAATATTTCAATTTTCCGAAGAAATTTAGTCATTAAAGGTTTTAATAAGAACATAACCTATGAGGATACCAAAACCAATATCTTATATATTATATCTATTTACCTCTTCTAATATCAGCCCATGTAAGATGAATTATTAGATGATACACTTTTTGTCCAAATACATTTGGAAACCTTAATATTCGACTGGTCGTTTTCCTTATGAAGCGATTGACATCGGCCCTTTCGTCTGTGTCGAGACATCATGGTCCACTAATAACGCCATATCCAATTGTTCACTATGATGATACTAGTCAAACATTTGTGATACCCCATTTCTGTTTCTGAAAACGAAACATCGGGTATGAATTAGTGAAAGGAGGTTCGTAGTTCAATTTGAAAACGGCGATGCAGAAACCTGTTGCTCAATCTGAAAGAATTTTAAAAACAGTTCTGATTTCATAAATCATATACCAGAAAAGATTGAATTCGCACGTTTGTAGTAAGTTAACTAGTTGCCATGGTACACAAAGCCAGTTACCATGAAACACAAGGCCAGTTACACGAGTGAAAAGCCTAGAGTCAATGCAGCTCATGTCATTTTTAATTGTGTTAATTGTTTTGCGTCGATACATTCGATACTTCGTTGTTACTTGATAGGAACTATAGCTCCCCATGCGTGTATTCATCTGGCAGTTTTAGGACATCAATTCATGGCTATCGCAAGTTCATTGAAGTATTTTTGTTTTTAGCTGCTTGTATTCCTTAGCATCAATGGATTCTCTTCTTCGTAGACATGCCAGTAGTTTCAGTGCAAACCTCTAAACCATATCTCATATCCTGGCATTTTTGAACAGATTGTATAGAAGTAATTGCCATGCCAGTTGTAAAGAGAGGTAGTAGAGAATGATTTAGCTTGGCGTCTGTACTAAACGTATTCCGTGTGAAATGATTCTAACATCATTTGCCACTGTTTTATTGCTCAGGGATATTGGCTGCTTGTCCAAATGGCAACTTAGTTTCAAAATAGTCAACGGTTTAGCTGTAATGTTACCTTGAGAATTTAGATTATGGGAATTCATGGTTCACCGAGTTAAGTTTATGTACTGTATGTTAAAGAAAGCTAATATATACCATTTTGAAAAAAACACCATTCAAGCGATGGCAAGAATCACATCCTGTCAATCTATCAGCACGTGTATTAGTGGTTCCTATGGACTTTCCCTGAAGCATTGGGCAATGCCTGCTACATTTAGAAGAAGCTTTAATTTAGAAAAGGTGTAATGGCATTGCTCGTTGGACCTATATGTTTCAGCAAAGAATTGCATTGAGCACTTTATGATCAAGTTATTGCTTTATTGGTCAGCAACGAGATTCAGCCAGTCTGTTCGAAATGTAGTCTCCGTGTGCTACTACAGCGACCATTCTTCGGATTATTTTGAAACCTATTTGACGTGGAGCAATGTCAAATTGCTCTGAAAGCAACATTAGAATGTTGTACTTCTATTGTCTGATATTTAATTTAAGAACAACTCCTTCTGCTAACTTTTAAGTTATGTGACGAGAAGTGTATGGCGTATTAACAGCAACAATAACAACAACAACAGCAACAGCAACAGCAACAACAACAACAACAACAACAACAACAACAACAACAGCAACTGCAACAACAACAACAACAACAACAACAACAACAATAACGACGACGACGACGACAACAAAGACAAAGACAATGGTAACTATATTGATCGGTCAATGACGCGTCATCGCAAATCCCCACGTTCAGCGCTTTGAACTTTTAACCCCTGCCCCACCCACCCCCACCCCCACACACACCACACACCCACACACACCCCACCCCACCATCCCCTCCCCACAACCCACCCAGGTGGCGGAGCCAAATGTAAATGTCCTTTACACTCCACAATCATATGCGTAACACACATATCAAATTTGGTTGAATTTCGTCCAACAGTCTCAGAGAAGTTGCATTACAATCAATTTCATGACCTTTTGACGCAATCCCCCAACCCCTGGGTTAGGGGCCAAATTTAAATGTGCTCATCCACTCCACATTGATATGGGTAATTCACACATTAAATTTGGCTGAATTCCGTCCAATAATTTCGGAGGATCTGCATTACAATCAATTTCGTGACACTTGGACCGCACCCCACCCACCCTTGGGTGGGCCAAATCTAAATATACTCATGCACTCCACATTGATATGGGTAATTTACATACCAAATTTGGTTGTATTCCGCCAAACCGTTGCATTAAAATTAATTTCTTGAACTTTTATCCCAATCCCCCACTCAAAGGGTCGTGGCGAAACGTAAATGTGCTCATCCACTCTACATTAATATGGGTAACTCACATACCAAATTTGGCTTAATTCCGTCCAATGTTTTTGGCGGAATTGAATTACAATCAATTTGTTAACCATTTGACCCCATCCCCCACCTACCCCTGGAGACGGGGCCAAATGTAAATGTGCCCATGTACTCCACATCGATATGGGTAACTCAAATGCCCAATGTGGTTGAATTCTGTCTAAAGTCTTTGGAGGAGCTGCGTTACAATCATTCTCAGCAGGTTAAAATTGGGCCTTTTGACTCCTCCCCCGTCCGCTGTGGGCAGAGCCAAATGTAAATGGCCTCTTGCAATCTGTAATCATATGGGTAAATCACATACCAAGTTTGGTTGCATTCCGTCTAACGATCTTAGAGGAGTTGCGTTACATGTGCTTTGACATTTTTACCCCTGCCCCCCCACCCTTGGGGGCGGAGCCAAATATAAATATTGTCTTGTGAAGCGGAATCACATGGGTAACGCATATACTAAATTTGGTTGAATTCCACCTAACGGTTTGGGAGGAGATGGCGGGACGGACAGAGGAACGGGCGGACGGGCAGACAGACGGACAGACAGCAAGACGGACAGACGGACGGAAGCGATTACAATATAGAGATATACGGTCGACTTGCTGGAGTCATATTCATGCTGATGCCAAAAACGCGCTAATATTCACGCCTCAACATGAAAGTAAAAAATTCATGTCTAGACCAACATCTGCTCGACAGAGGTGCAATTAATTCTGACGTGTCTATTCTGATTACTAATGCAAATATCAAATTAGCAAATGCATCGGCTTTATCGGTGAGGGTGTAGATAACTTAACCTTTTAATGATTAAATTTGATAAAAAAATTAAAGATATTTGCTTATTGGCTGTCCATTTGCAGGCCAAGAATATAATATTTTAGAAAATTTACCACTGCAATGCCTTGCTCGATTCATCGGCGGTAAAATTTCAAAAATCGTCTGCAAATGGACATATTTGAGGACCACTGCAAAGTCCGGTTTTGGCAGGTTTCTTCGTGAAAGGGTTAACGTAGGAATGGTTTCTCTGAAAGTTGATTCACATGTTTTGTATTTCTTTCATAGCTCATTGTATTGGTCTGCTTCGTTATTCATCCATATCCTTTTCATTGTCATCATCTTAGATTCTCTCGTTGTCATTGTTATTGTCGTGATCCCTTCAATCACTACCACCACCGCCACCACCACCACCACCACCACCACCACCACCACCACCACCATCTCATCCACCACCACCACCACCAGAACCACCACCACCACCACCACCACCACCACCACCACCACCACCACCACCACCACCAACAACAACAACAACAACAACAACAACAACAACAACAACAACAACAACACCAGCAACAACAACAACAGCAACAACAACAACAACAACAACAACAACAGCACCACCACCACCACCAATTCGAAATTAACTCTTCAAAAACCTTCAGAATGAATGATATATAGTATTCATATTTTATAGGCCATACCGCCTCTATCAAACAAACATAACAAATCTCAGACAATAAACAATAAGACAATAATTACTATTTAATAATCATTCTGTCGATTATTTTGAAACTAATTTGACTGGACGCTGTTGCTGCCATAGGCAGCAACAGCACCCAGTAAAATTAGTTTTAAAATATTCAACAGCTTACCGGTATAGTTTTCTGGAAAGTGATAGTCTGGGCGTTCAGGGATCGATCGATCCCAATACAGGCGAAGCGTAAGTGGAGCTTAGCTAGAGATGGGCGGGGCATAGCTAATATCACATTCCTCCATTATTTATGTATTCTGTTCTTTTCTTTCTAGGTAAGTTTCTATGGTTGCAAAGATTGGTGTGAGTTAGTGTCAGTGTGAGTTTATAGATATTTATTCCAAAGGACGAATGGTGAGTTGATTCCCCTTCCCTAAATAATTATATTATACATAAATTAAAATGAAATTTTTAAAATAAATTATGTGGTTGATGCCATATTATGATCCACCTTTCATGTTTATCCATACATCATATGACGTCATAATCAACTAAGTGACGCGTATGCCGACGTCATAATCATAACGTCTTTAACTCTTAATCTTTGCTACTTAATGCACATGCTGTTGAATATGTTGAATTTAATTTGACTCAGCACCCAGTCGAATTAGTTTCAAAATATTTAACAGCTTGCCTGCATAGTTTTCTGTAAATTGATAGTCAGGGAGTTCAGAGATCGATCGATCCCAACATGAGCGCGTCGTGGGTGGAGCTTAGATATAGATGGGCGGGGCATAGCTAAAACTGAAAGCGTTCATTGGTAGTCTTTCGATGACGTTTAACGCGTTGGACCCCAAATTCTCAGTCTCAATTTCAAAGTATCAGAGATCTGCTGAATATTTCAAAACTAATTTGACAGGAAACTGGCAGAGATCCCGGTAAAATTAGTTTCAATATATTCAACAGTATATCTATAATATTGTAACGGATTCTTGATGTTTCGTCTACTGGGTTCAAAAGGTTAAGTGCATGCAAACCTGTCTATAGCGGACACTGTATTGGCTATCAACACGTGGTCTCTAAAGACAGGTGGTCACTTAATACAAATGCAATCAGTATGATAGATAACTTTAGGGACCTAATTATGGTTGTTAATTAAGGCGGGTGGGCTTACCTTATAACTATTCGTCTTAAAGAACCACCACCACTATATGGACCCACAGGAAATGAAATGATCCGATCTGTCATTCGAGTCTCTGAGGTCGTAATGTTTGATTCCAGTTTATCCATCAATCAAATGAGGTCATAATTAAATACGTGACATGTAGGATGACGTCATAATCAATTACGTAATGAATGACTATTTATGAAACATGCTGTTGAATATGTTGAAACTAGTTTGCCTGGGTGGTGTTGCTGCCATAGGCTTACCTATATATTGTTTTGGAAATTGAAAGTCAGGTAGTTCAGAGATCGTTCGGTCCCAACACGGGTGAAGTGTGGGTGGAGCTTAGCTAGATGGGCGCGGGCCGTAGCTAAAACCGGGTTCCTCCATTGTGTTGCAATACAATGTTTCTCTTTGCATAACCATTGCCATTTCACTAACCACGTATTACCAATATATCAATTTGCCAATAACTCCGTGTCGTACGTTTTAATAAGACTCAGCTATAGGATATTTGTCACAATGTGGTAAGGTAAGTAAATAATAATTTCCGTAACCCTTTATCCCTCGAAATTGTTCAAGAAAATTTCAATTTTCTCATAGAAAATGTCCGTTTATAGACCAAGAGAAGACTTTTTTTTTAATTTACCACTGGAATGACTGGCTCGGTTATCTAGCCAGTCATTCCAGTGGTAAAATTTCAAAAATAGTCTTCTCTTGGTCTGCATATCGACATTTCTCAAGACCAGTGTTGAAGCCGTTTTGGGCTGATATGAGTGTTAAAGGGTTATTAATCACCAGCCATGCCCCTTGCAAACAATGCACACATATATTCTTATGGAACCCGTCATTAATTACCAATGAGGATACTCTTACAAAAACCCTGACCAAGTTCCTTCTCAAATAGCTGTGAAACCGGTGACCCCGGGATCGCGTCTCTGTTCGGCCAACTGACGATCGCTGGAAACATAGCCAAACGCCTTCACTCCTCGTCGCCTCTCTCCACCCAGGTGTAAAAATGGGTACCAGTATAAAGCTGGGGAAGGTACCAATAATAGACTGAAATAAAACCATGCTAGATATGACGTGAATGGGATCTGGAATCAGGGACTCGATAGACGCCAAGCAAACCAATAACTTCTTCTCAAATAGCATTATTTTGGGGGCCGAAAAACAGTAGTTCTCTTGAATACGTATCTTTAGACAACCTGTCGTTACCCCTCCTGTGTTAACTCACTCGTTTAATGGTCAAACAGGGCCTAATAGACCATTGAATTTATCAGATTTAGATTGACTGTAACACGTCAATACCTGTAAAAGCAATATGTTAGGATACATTTTCTAGCAGTTCTTACCATTATTGTCCAACAAGGGCGAAGTGTGCGTGGAGCTTAGCTAAAGATGGGCAGGGCATAGCTAAATCTGGATTGCTCCATTGAGACCAGTTGCTGTCTGTGGCAGCAGGTTCCTGTCAAATTAGTTTTAAAATATGCAACAGCTTACGTGCTTAGTTACCTTAAAATTTAGATTCTGGAGATTCGAGGTTAAAAGCACTACAGTTTAATGTATGATGAAAGAAACACTTTCAGGCACCAACGAAATATGTCATATTTCAGCTTGGTTCCACGTTGTTAAAGAGATACTAATCTCATGTCAAATGTTGTATTACACTGATAGATTATGGTTTATAGATTCCATATCATTCATATCCTGTCACATTCCCTTATCTGTATCACAAGTATCTGCTTTGTAATATCGCGTATATGTTGAACAGTGAGCTCCACCATTTTAGCACCTCTAGCGATAGTGTGTGATGTCATGTAAGTGCCAATGCATTACATTCTTCATTATGTAATACTTATCCAGTTGAATATATTGAAACTAATTTGACTGTAAGTTGTTGCTGCCTATGGCAGCAACAACGTCCCGTCAAATTAGCTTCAAAATATTCAACAGCCTACCTGTATGATTAATTTTATACCACACTGCCAGACTATAGCTGACGCCTCTATGACTGAGCACATATACTGAAACTAATTTGATTGGAAGGTTGGCAGCAACAACGTCCAGTCAAATTAGTTTCAAAATATTCAATAGCTTACCCATATGGTTGCTTTTACACCACATTGTCAAACTATAGATGCACCTCCAGACTGAGCGTATATACCGAGGCAGACACACTAGCTTTTTCTGATTGGTTGAAAACTCCAGTCAAATTCCTTTCAAAATATTCAACCGCTTACCCGTATGATTGATTTAATACCACAATGCCAAACTATGGCTGAGGGCTCTATGACTGAGCATATCTACCGAGGTATACTGAGCTAGTTTTTTTCTGACTGGTTGAAATGTAAATCATGACAGCCATCGTAGGATGTAGACATGTCCCAATATATGGGTGGCATATTAGATCACCTGAATAACTACCAAGAGATGCGGGTAGTTCTCCTGTAAACATGTCTCGTGACTCATCTCCATAACCACTAGATTCGAGTCACTAAACCAACTAGTCAAATGAAGTCACAAGCCGGATAATTTTCAAGTAAGGCGGAGAAGCGACATCATTTGATTTCATACGCCAGCTAGATTATTGATCATATTTAATTATATAAAGAATAGGAAAATATTGAGAAATGGTGAAAGCGATATAGGACGGCATTAGATTTCCTTCTTCCAATTAATCATCTTTTCCGAGACATACAAGTCCTTATACAAATAGATCGTGTCTATATCACTAGAACAATAAAGATTATTTTCCATATCTGTCAGCATGCCGACATGTGTAAACATAATTATTCAATCCAGAAGACAAACACCTGTGGTGACGTCAGCAATGTCGGATTTTGTAACAGAGTTATGTAATGATAATAACAATATTCTTCGTTGTTTCTAACTATTGTTGAAGAAATGATGACGTCAATATAGGTGTATGTATATGAACACCATTACTTAATTTAGTTTTGCCAATCTCATTGTAGCGTAATAATTTACTCTTGGTAGTATATTACTCACGTGTGAATGGAGAGCCTTTTGGAGATTAAATAGACACATATTTGTGGTATTACGGTGTATTGGCATTGCCAGGGAAGTGAACCCATAAACAACGAAAGCACCAATCATCATAGTCCCGAAATGCTTCCTCTAGACCAACGCCGCAGGACGCGGTGTTGGTGTGGGGGAAGCGTTTGTGGGCTATGATGCTTGGTGCTTTCGCCAGTTGTTAGTTAGATTCCCTAGCAATGCCATTCTTTAAAGCCACACACAAACACTTATTCTTACACTACTTAGCAAATCTGAATGGTGGGGATGGCTACTTGAACACAAGTTATGCCAAAAATAACAAACCTCCACGATATTCAGTGTTCAATAACTATTGTACATCATGTGAATGGTATTTCGAAAAGCATACCTTCTGATTCGGATGTCTGAAGTTGTCGGGGTTTGCTGTGGGTCTGAGTTAGGCGTATGGACCGATATAATGTTCTGCATGGATTAGTAACATAGAAACTTCCAGCTGAAGCCAGTGTCTGGTTAGACAATAACGCCATCGTGTTATATTACGGTTAAACATATTTCTATGTCAATATTTCCCATTTATCTATCTACTACGTGACTTGTAGGATGACGTCATAATCAATGACGCCATGAATGACATAAAAAGGTTCGTCACTAACGCTTAATTGGTGACTGAATATACGTAGTTGTAGGAATTGTATGGCTTTACTATATAGTAAACATGCAGGTGAAAAAATGTAAAATTAATTTGAATGGGCATTTTTGCTGCCACAGGAGCAACAGCACCAAGTCAAATTAGGGTTAAAATTTTTAACAGCTTGCCTATATAGTTTCTGGAAATTTATAGTCAGCAAGTTCAGGGATCGATCGATTCCAACACGGGCGAAGTGTGAGTGGAGATTAACGAGAGATGGGCGGGCATGGCTAACACTTAATTCCCCCATTGTAGTTGACATTGTGCTGCCATTACTGAGCAATATCAATATATTTTGAATACGAAAACATGCAGTATTTGAGTATTGAGAGAAATACTCATTTATAGTAAGACTGGATGGTCTTTCCCTTGATGGCGCGATCTGTGCACAAAGTAAACAATATAGATTAATACAGAAATGCATCCAAATGAGCTCTGTTAAATCTGGAGTGCCAATGTGGTAAACCTTTCTATGAAATATTTCCATACTATTTGGATGGATGATAAATGCATGGCATATATATGGTTAGTACTTAACCAGACTGATCCATGTCCTACATTTGATTCTCCCATTACGCCAATCGGATGGGTCCAGACTTCTATTTTATAATCACTTTGGGCACAATGTTGTCGTAATATGTTGCTGCCATTGCCAGCAATAGCTACCAGTAGCGCTGGCCGTTTGTCGACAATCAGCCATCATTAGACCGAATCATACGTATCGCAGACATTCCAGATTCGACAGGAAATGTGTTAACGACTTTATGCATATCATTCTGAAAGAAACCATTCATATCTATTATGATCGCTATTTCTCCCTTATTCCAAACGAGTTGGAATTATGCTTCTGGCACACATACTACCCAGACATGAATGCAATTAAATTCAGTAATTTCTTTTTAAAGTGATGACCAACCTTCAAGGATGCATCTCTGATTATCTCTCTACAGACATAGGATCATTAAATGTAATCCGAAGAATAGTCTGGTCTGTCACTCGAATTCATTAATTTCAACTGCGAGTGTGTTGGCCTTGACCATTATGCACCAGCGTCCTCTTGGGAGTGTCTAATAAGGACATAACATATTCTGTCAAACAGCATCGACCAGCTCCAATCACCATCTCCGCATCTCATTTCACATGATAATGGCTGGTGACATTAGACGTATTTGTCGCAGACATATTCAGTGCGATGTTTCAATGGCCCAGGGGAGATGGTAGTTATTGTGTCATCCACAGGACATCACATGCGATAAAATGAGATCATTTCTTGGCATCTGTTAAAAGTGCAGCTAATACTTTCAATTCGGTAGTCCATATCGAAAAATATGCTATGAAAATATTACGGTGAATATTGTATGACTAACTTCACTGTTTCATAAACACGATAACAGAATATATGTTTCTCTTTGGAACCATACACAATATCATTTGTTTGTCGGTGCCTCCATCCACTCGCGAGGATAAGTGGGTACAAATTAAAAATATTCGATCAACTGAATTGCCATCTTGTTTCCAAGGCACCAATTCGAACACATCCATTGCGTCTATGGTGCTAAGCAAAATGATTAATTTGATTAAGAATATCACAGTTAAATGGATTTGCTACTATGTGGCTAGCATCTTTTAGATAAAGAAATATTGTTCTTATAAATTGTTAATGATAAAAGAAGCCGCTTCAACACCTTCTCCATAAGATAACACAGACTAAGCAAAAGAAGCAATCAGAACTCAAATGCCCTATAGGTACTGGACCTTCCCAGTTTATCCATTAATCATATGACGTCATAATCAATTACGTGGCATGTAGGATGCCGCCATAATCAATTACTCGTGAATGACGTGGATAAGTTCGTCATTAACGCTAAATTGACAACGGACTGAGCGTGTACGTGCGTGCGTGCGTGCGTACGTGCGTGAGTGCGTGCGTGCGTGTGTGGATAATTTAGCTAGAGATGCGCGGGGCATACCTAAAACAGAATTCCTCCATTGACATAATTGTTTCAGTCCTTGTCATAAAATATCAGAAGAGCGTAATATTTCAGACAGAAGGTTAGAGAGATCCATGCTTTATTAGTTCATTAAGCATGCACTCGTGACGGCAAGCTGTCATCTGTGATGCTGAATGAAGATATATGGCTGTGTTGAAAATGAAATCAATGTCCGAGATACAATATGGCTGTGAGTTACTGTTCTGAAGAGCACATGCAAGTGTGGGATCCATGTCTAGCTATGGCCCGCCCATTTACAATTAAACTCCGCTGAATAATATGTGTATTGGAATTGATTTGATACTTTGAACCCTGAATTATCAGATTAATTACTTCATGGTGGCTATGCACGCCAGCTCTTGAACATTTTCGAACTAATTTGATTGAAATGTAGCTGTATTTTTAAAGCGATACATGTTTAACAAAATCCTTTAAAGATTCATAATGGACCTTTCTATTGGACCTTGGAGATATGTGGGTGGAGCTTAGCTGGAGATGGGCGTGGCATAGCTAAACCTTCAAAGGTCCATAATGAAATAAAAATGTTGAAGTTTGCAGGAAGTGTAATCTACGATATTTTTAATATCCAAAATGTTCAACTTCTCAAACTCAAATAGATAAATGCCCAAGAATATAAACAAACTCTGTGGTTAATTACTCTAGGTGATACAAGTTCTGAACAGTACACACACTTTAATTCATGGGTTGAGAGAAATGTTTTTTGCTGATGAAATCTCTTCTGGCAGCGTCGGCCACCTCTGAAGAATAAACTTCTAAAAGAAAACATTCCTGTATTTTCCCTCAAACAAATAACCTGACAGGTCCAATTTGTGGTAGAAATCGTTGAAAGACAGTACTCTATCTATGTCGATTTATTCACGCCATGTGTTAAAGTCTAGAGGAATCTTGTCAAAATTAATCATTGCTTCGTCTGGCAACATCAATTATCTTCTTTGCAATCAAACTCTCACTTTTGCGTCTGCAATCTTTATTTTCATACAAGATTTCTTCAGGCTAACACGTAGAGTAATAACGTTCTTGTCAATTTGTGAGAGTATCTTCGGCACCTGAGTTTGCTTAGTGTAACACTGGACTGTTTATTTTGTTTGAGAAGAGCTGCTTCATGGAAATACTATCTGGAACATGTCTACGACGCGGGTAAAAGTATTTCCTCATAACAAAAGGGAGTTACATTTAACCCGTTATCCCTCGAGTTTGTTCATGAAAATTTAAATTTTCTCGTATAAAATGTCCAGTTGCAGACCAAGAGAAGATTATTTTTGAATACTTACCACTTGAATGACTGGCTCGACTATCGAGCCAGTCATTCTAGTGGTAACTTTTCAAAAATAGTATTCTGTTTTTCTGCAAATCGTCATTTCTCAAGACCACTGCAGAATCCGTTTTCGCTGATATGAGAGTTAACGGGTTAAACATATATCTGGTGGGCACCTGGCTTTGAGGGCCGAACGATGGACTTCCTTTAACATTGGACGCCCTAAGATCACCTCTGTTAATGAAAATTACCATCATTTGGCGCTCTTAGAATATACATTATGTCCAGTGAGTCTTATTAAGCGACCACCTGAATTTAATTACCAATTTTTGAGACCACGTATGGTGCCCGTAGGAGGCAGGATAGCCAGGATTTACTGAATTTAGAAAACGGCGATTATTTGACTGAAATTACAGGTTTATTTTCATAAGCTGAAAACCGTGAAGGAAACAATTTGTGGATTATCATTGATCCAGGTTTAGAACGCTGGCCGATAAAGCACGAAGTAAGATGTGGTACGTTAACCAACATGCTATCTATGCGTATGGTTGTCTAATGTTAGCCAGTTTGTCCTCTCGTCAGCTGTTTGCCTAAATGTTTAATTTCATCCTCAATCCCCACTTGAACTTGGTACATATTGATAATATCGAATGAATAACCCATAGCTCATGTCCTGCTTACGTAATCGATTACGACATTGGTGATATTCATTCATTTATGTAGTGGGCAGAACTGTCCACACTGTCGCTAAGATCAGTTTGATATATATGGGCATGTGTTGTAGGTCATGTTTGTAGATCAATCCAATGACAAAGAGCCTTCGAAATCTCATGAAAAGTGTAGTAGTAGCTAAATCAGAATATGAACTAATGACATTATTGTATGGTTGTATGCACCTACATATTTTAATATGTATATGAGATATGTTGTTCCAAATGAAATTCTCGTAAGAAATATTACGTTTCCACTGCAAATACAGCAACATGAACGAGACATACAATAATACATATAACTTATCGTCGTTGCCCATATTAGATTGTTAACATATCCTAGAAAAAGTGTGGGCAATAAAACCATTCCCGTATTATGTATGAGTGCTAATAACACATCCATTAGTGTATACTTTATATGTGATGCTTTATTTCGTATCATCAATACATGTACAGTTTATATGTGTTACATGCATAACACTGTGTGATAACAAGAAACGATCAATCAAAGTATAGGTAGTGATAAATGATAGAAAACACATGCCATAATTGACTACCTTCTGGTACACACATGGTTAAACAAATAGACATGTGACTTCGCAATTCAACTGGAACACTGCAGGGTACGCAACATCGATCCAATAGTTGGTGGTTTCTTAAATGTGCTGGTTGAAATCGTTTTAAGGAACACTCCTTTCTCTCCTAAGCAGAGATTGTCTCTGGAAATCAACATTACTTAATCTTATGACTAGAGAAGCAACTTTCTCGATGTAAATGAAGACAACTTTTATAAATTAAGATATTCAAATGTTACTTTCTAAATGTGTTTTCCGAGCAAATCGCCAATTGGCTGGTATACTTCCTGAATGCCAATTCGCCAGTGTTGATGTCCAGAAAAACAATATATTACATAAATCATCATATTACCAGCCTTTCCAGTTTATCCATCCAGCAAATGACATCAAAAATCATCTTTTGTTGGATGATGTCATAATCAATTACAGCAGAAATGACTAGATTTAGTCCGTAGTTTGACACGTTGTACGAATTGTATGACTTTAGTATTTAATAAACTGTCATAGGCAACAGCAGCACCCAGTCAGATTAGTTTCAAACTATTCAACAGTTTACCTGTATAGTTTTCTGGAAATTGAGTCAGGGAGATCAGGGATCGATCGATCCCAACACGAGCGAGGGGTGGGTGGAGCGTAGCTAGCTAGTTCTCACTTTGATGTCCGAACTCTGTATTTCGTGTAAAGTACTGGTCATGTTTTCATCAGCATGTTTTATCTTATGTTTTGAAACATTTTTCTGTGCGTTTTCTGTGAGATAAGTGAATTCATGGACGAATCATCGCTTAATTCTAATAGATGGTACATATAGCTGCCGACATTGCCTTCCTGGCTTTATCCAGAAATCAAGGAATATTTTGCATATCGAATTTGCTTTTTAAAGGAAATGTATAATTTGAAGGTTATGGCACAGTAGACACATGGTCTTCTTATATCAAGTGCATTGATATATAAGGCATATATGGTGAATATGTTAAACAGGTTGTCAGTCTCATATATACCATAAAAACTTACATCTGTCATTAGAAGGCAATATCTCTCTTGGGATTACATGTATTTGACTTATTTAAATCACGAGCTACATGGCTGCAATTGTATTACGATGTGTTGGACTTGAGAGGCAAAAGGGGCATCATGACATGTGCCATCCACCATAAGACAGTAATGCATCTTAGAATGCAAGGTATTTCTAATATTACCGATGAAATGATAATTGGTTAATGAGCATCAATATGACGACTGGGCTGTTGGAAGGAACGCTAAATTGGCTTAGTATGAAACGCCTTTGTGCTATTTAGATATGAGTCCCTGTCTATTACTGACCCGATAGATCAAAGTAAGTACACTGCACTGCTGGAAATCTTACTTTGAACAGTTCAAACATAACTACATGTTTTACAATGTTCAACAGCTTTTACCTTTTGTTCATATCGCTGAATCTTAGAGATGGTGCTTGTTATCGTGTTGCTGAAATATGTCCCTGTTTAGGGTTCTACACAATTCAGTTTTTTAAATTACTTCATATAGAAGTTTGAGAAGAGAGAATAGGGAGATAGAATGTGTATAAGAGACTGGCAGGTAGGCATATATGTGTATATGCTCTGGCTGGAAGTTAGTAAGCCTTGGAGACACTCGTTCATTCAACAGAATGTGTCCATGAGTGTGATAGAATTGAAAGGACATGATAGATTTGGGAATTGAATGTACAACATAGTATGTTTCGAACTAACCATTCATGTGACCCGGAATCCATCCTTGGCATTTTAGCCTTTTATCGTGCAGACAAACGAAAGACATTCAGACTTTAGTAGTTAAATGTTGATACATTTCCACAGCCTATGATGGCTGTCATGATTTACTTTTCAACCAATCGCAAAGAATCTAGCGTGTCTGCTTCGGTATATACGCTCGGTCATAGCGGTGCCAACCATAGTTTGACAATGTGGTATAAAAGCAATCATAGCGGTAAGCTGTTGGAAATTTGAGTATTATATATTGACATCGCACACAATCGCTTGAGGAGACAAAATGCCGGCTGTCACTGTTCAACATTTAAGCGATATTACAAAGCAGATTATTGCGATACAGATACGGGAATGTGACAGGATATGAATGGTATGGAATCTATAAACCATAATGTATCCGTACAATGCAACATGAGAGATGAGATTAGCATCCCTTTAATTTATTATTAGAATATTCAGCATAATCGTTCATCTATGTGGGTAACTTGTTTCTACACACAATGTTGACTAAATTTATGACTGTCATTATTCAGTGCTTCAAGGAAACTCAATATGAGCCTAGCTAATCCGTGTACAGATAGAGGGACAAGATATCGTTCTTGCCATAGCTTGGGTATTGCGTTTAATGGATATAGATTAGATTTATTAGACATAGTATGCAGTAAATAATGGTAACTATATATTCTGGAATTCTGACAACCCAATTATTTAGTTAATGTAGTGTCTTCACTATGCATATAATGCCGCATTTACTGTTGAATGTGTGGCGTGAATCGTGTTTTTCCAGTATGCATATTGACAATCTCATTATTTGAAACTGGCTTGCTTTAAGCTGGCGAGAACAATAACATTTAAAGTATTTTCGCATTATACTCCAGCTTTTGATTTGCACACACACCTAACTCATCATATCGGTAAGAAAAGTGTTATGATTTCCTTCCTGGTGATTGCGGTGTTTCATTACAGACGCTAAAATATAGAGTCATTGACAAACAGAAAGGAGACAGATAGTCAATATCCGATGATCTCTGACCCAGTAAACGTTACTCCCTGACAATTGTGGAACAAATATCCGGCTTCCATTGCTAGAAAATATTTCTAACTTGTCACAGATGAATAACGCAAAGCTCATAATTCACTACCACTGCAATAAAATTATAAACATCAAATACATCAAATTTGTATATGACACAGCTGTATTTTCTTGGAAATAGAACCAATATAGGACTGGGACTTTTCTCTCTCTCTCCCTCTCGCAACTAGTATTTAAATGATCGATATATAGCTAACTATAGAATCCCCATATTTATCTTAGTTAGGTGAACTCGGAGAAAATCTTACGTAGGAATTTAATTGACTGGATTTCTGTTTGAATTACGATGAATGTGGACCAGTTCCAAATGACTACATTTGTTTTAATTAAGGTAGATATTCTTGGAAATAGTAGCAAGTATACCAGAGAGATGGTTTAACTTCTAGTCGTCCACGACACTGTCTTCATTAACACTTGAGACGAATAGGCCAGATTCGAATAGTCGCCTACAATTTAATGTAGATTATGTTGAATATTTTGAAACAAATTTTACTGGAAGCTGTTGCTGTCCATGGCAGCAGCATGTTGCTTTCAAAATTCCAAAATATTCAACAACTTAGCTGTAAGGTTACCTTAAAAATTGAGATTCTGGAAGTTCAGCGTTCAAAGGTTTATGTCAGTTGTTGGAATAATTACCTGTCATAACACACCTGCTCTCTAGGATGGGTTCCTATGACAACTAAGTTACACTAACAAACCACCCTTTTGCGAGATCACTAGTGATGGTACTGTCAAATTTCATCAGAGACAACGTGAACATTAAATATGAAATATGATTTATCAACTCTCAAATAATATCCGGGATAACTGTATTACTATTAATGTATTGATGGTTTTCAAAATATGCTGGCAAAAACTAGATAAATGTGCAAGAATATAAACAAACTCTGTGGTCAATCACTCTAGGTGATATAAGATCTGAATAGTACGCATACGTTAATTCATGGGTTGAGTTTCTGGTGTTGGCTGGGACATGATTTCTGGGTTCATGAAACTGTTGCTGTCATATCGAGCAACAGTGTCCAGTAAATTTAGCTTCAAAATATTCAACCGAATGGAGTAATACAGTTTTGCATATACCCCGCCCCTCTCTATCTAAGTTCCACGCACACCTCGCCCGTATTTGGATCAAACGATCACTGCGCTCATTGAGTCTCAATATCCAGAAAACTATATAGGTTAGCTGTTGAATATTTTGATACTAATTCGAATGGGTGCCGTTGCTGCCTATGCCTAAATTAGTTTCAAAATATTCGAGAGAATGTTTATTAAATAGTAAAGACATACAATTCGTACAAGGTGTCGGACTATTACTCGTTTAAGAGGGACTAAATCGAGTCATTCATTCTGTGATTGATTATGACGTCATCCTACATGTCACATAGTTGATTATGATGTCATATGATGTATGGATAACCTTGAGAGCTCCATTGTTCTTACATTGGAGATGATTTTTCGTATCTGACTTTTCAGGTTCAAAAGGTTAACTAGTTCATGGTATGTCCTTTATAGTCATATTTTGCAATAAAGATCGTGAAACACATCCGGCAAATATTTATATAGCAAACCGGCCAATGTCTAACTAAACGACATTTGCTGATAATGGTATGCGAATTGTGCTCCATATGAGTTAAAGGCATGCTAATCTAATCTCAAATGTAGTATTGTACCGATAGATATGGTTTATAGACGCGATATCATTCCTATCTTGTCACATCCCCTTATTTGTATCATAATTATCTGCTTTGTAAATCGAGTAAATGTTGAGCAGTGATCTCCAACATTTTGTCTACTCTAATGTTAGTAGGTGATGTCATGTAAGTGACAATGCGTTACTTTCCTTATTACGTGACAATCAGTTGGTGAATATTTTGAAATTAATTTGTCTGGAAGTTGTCGCTGCCAATCTCAGCAACAACGTCCAGTCAAATTAATTTGAAGATAATCAACAACTAATTTCCGGTATGGTTGCTTTTATACCACATCGCCAAAATATAGATGGCACCTCTATGACTGAGCATGTATATCGAGGCATACATTTTGATTGATTAAAAAGTAATTCGTGACAGCCATCATAGGCTGTAGAAATGTATCAACATTTAGATAGTAGAGCAGGAATATCTTTCGATGTCGGCATGCTAGCGCGCTAAAATGTTATGGGTGGATTTTGGGTGGAGAATTCTATCAGTTGAGTGGTTAGTATATGATTAGGTGAGGTTTCCGTTAAGAAATACAAACAAAAGAGAATTTCCGACATCAATATGAGAGGATGATGTTAATCGCTGTTGCCAGGTAAAATGCTGGCTAATTTAAGCAATGGTCTCTCCGGACATTATTGTTAACACTCACCACGATTAAATTGCCAGACATAATTTCTTTGGCATTCGCCATCTTTTAGAGCAAATTGAACCTGACAGGTTATCAGTTGGGAAAATATGTTGGCCTATGTTGGATTTGAATGGGATGGCGTTGGTTACCACTATGACATCTTCACTGCGTCGTTGACATCGTGTCCCTGCATGTGTGCGTTCTGGTGGCGTTTATTCGTTCGTTCGCACGCGCGCATGTGCGTGCCTATGACTGGGTGTCTGTTTGATTGAATGCATGAATAATGTTCGATTTATCAATTGTGCACATGGCAATCAGTGACATCGTCACAGTGCTATCCACCGACGGAGCCATATCTGAAGATGTATAACCTTATCTGTTAGAGAATTCCCTCCCTCCTCTCTCTCTCTCTCTCTCGCTCTCTCTCTCTCTCTCTCGCTCTCTCTCTCTCTCTCTCTCTCTCTCTCTCTCTCTCTCTCTCTCTCTCTCTCCCTCCCTCCCTCCCTCCCTCCCTCCCTCCTAGCACTCTCTCTCTCTCACTCTCTCTCTCTCTCTCTCTCTCTCTCTCTCTCTCTCATTCTCCCTCACGCCTCTCCCGCATCTCTCTCTCTCTCTCTCTCTCTCTCTCTCTCCCTCCCTCCCTCCCTCCCTTCCTCCCTCCCTCCCCCTCTCTCTCCCTCACTCCCTTCTCTCTCTTTCCCTCCCTCTCTCTCTCTCGCTCTCTCCCTCCCTCCCACCCTCCCTCCTCCCCTCTCTCTCCCTCCCTCCCTCTCTCTCTCTCTCGCTCTCTCTCTCGCGCTCTCTCTCCCTCTCTCCCTCCCTCTGGCAAAGAATAAGTATTCGACTTTCGAATAATGCGCGGGTAAATTAGAAATGACAGCATTTGTCTGGTGAAACACTTAGAAAAAACCCAGATTAATTTGATGTTGAAGAAAATATACTTGATACTGGGCCAGGCTTGTCAAGATTGATTTCATCATCGACAGCTAATAGTCTAATACCAGGATGTAATGTAATTCCGTTATTATTTTTTTATTTGCCTGTCTTATGTCGTGTTAAGTACCTCATAACTTGCATTTAGCTACATTTATCATTGCAGAAAGTCAATTCGTTTGCCTTATTATACTTGTCATACTCCGTCAATTTCCTTATGACCACCATATGCCTCTATCATGATGTAAGACCTGGTGATATACACCTTCAATATTCAAGCTTTTCTATTTCATCATCCATAAAACTTTGTATAGTTCAGACAAATTGAGAGAAATTGTTAGAAATATTCCCTTTTTGTGTTGATAGTATGACATGAGGGATCTGCCAAGTGTCAGGATGCTGCGATTATGGTATCTATTTTCCTTAATGGACCTTTCCAGTTTATCTATCCCTCATATGACGTCATAATCAACTATGCGTCATGATTAAGGCATGAATGACTCGATTTAGTCCGTATTAAACGTTTAATAGTCCGACACGAACGAACGGTATGTCTTTACTATTTAATAAACTTTCGAACAGCACCCAGTCAAATTAGTTTCAAAATATTAACCAGCTAACGTGTATAGTTTTCTGGTAATCGATAGCCAGGGAGTTCAGGGATCGATGGATCTCAATATAAGCGAGGTGTGGGTGGAGCTTAGTTAGAGATGGCATAGCTAAAACTGAAAAGGTCCATTATTACAGTAAAATACTCTCTTTACGCATTCATGTTTCTAGATAGACATGCCTCTAACTCTCAAATCATAGGATTCTGACTATAAGAGCGTGCTTGTCATCGATCGCATGGATGATAAATATTAGTTCTTCGGAACACGAATCTGCTTTTTCCGTGAACAAGACCCGTGTGGATAGATATCGCGTTGGTGGATAGCGCATACTATTTGAACAATGCGTAGACGCTGATTCATACTGTCTTTGATTTTGTAAGTAGCCATCTCTAGTTTCTATCTCATTTCATCTTCCGTTTCCTAAGCAAGGGTGTTTAACTATTTGAGCCCTGTTACTCTCCGTAGCTCAATTCGATCTCAGTTTGAAAAGCAACTATGCAGCCGCGTTGTTTAATATCTTGAAACCAGTTGGATTTGGTACCAAATTATGTTTTAATATACTACAAAACAATTCTCGCATTGTTTGAAGCTTCATCTTGTTGAATGAAGGTACGCTCGCATTTACACTCATATTGATTAAGCGCAGAACAATGTAATTAGAATTCCACTATAGCTACCTTATAGGACTTAGTCAAACTGTTGCCAAATACTGCAGATCGTGCTTATGTAGCTTCGTGGAATTAAGCATGAACTGGCCAAAGTGGATTTGCATTAATGAACTTATTTCTCAGCTATTTTCTTGGACACGACATTATGCTAAACCATCTTGCCTCTTAAATTGCATCGCTCACTTGACCATTAAGATCGATTGTCTCAATATTACAACTACGGCGCGAATATCACTCTCTAATAGTGGCCATTATCTTGAATTGTCATTGTTGTAATTAATCACACCTTGCTTGTCGTAATGGACCTTTCCGTTTACATGCCATCATAATCAATTACGTCACATGTAGACTAACGTCACAATCGAAATGTGCAATGCATGTCGTATTTAGCTCCATCATACACATTGCATAGTGTGATGTGCACGAATTGTATGTCTTTACTATTTAAAAATAGTATGGTGATTATTGTGAAATTAATCTGACGGGGCCCTGTTGCTGCCTTAGGCAGAACTTAGCTAGATATAGGCGGAAAAGAGCTAGAAATGGATCCCTATCTTCCATTATTCACTGATTCCTTTTTATCTATGTGCTAAGGACCTCACACAGTGTCTACATTTAATTTGCCTGGAATAAAATATATTGACCTATTAACATTGACTTTCATGACAACAAGCATTTGCGTTCAAAATGATATAATACATGGCAAACAATTTTTTCACCCTTCAAGATTTTAATTTTCTCCACCCATAAAACAACCTCTGTATAATTCGTATAAATTGATATAAATGGTCACAGATATCGTCTTTCCGGTGTCAATAATATGCCACGATGTTCCTCTCCAAAAATGCTCATGACGGTAAGTATCTTTGAGGTGAAATAACGACCTAAGCACAATCATGTTCGTTGATGGACACATCTCACCGAATCCAGTGACGTCTGGCTGTAACAGTACGACGGTCATCGATCGAATTAACGCTAAATATGATATCTTGTGAACACGAATATGCTTTTCCCGTGGACAAGACATTTGTCGATAACCATGGCTTTGAGGGATAGTCCATCCTATTTGAGCAATGTGAAAATGGCGACTCTAAGTGCCCTTTTCTATAACTACCAACGCTACTTATTATTTCATTGAATCCTACATGCTGTCAACATAACATGGTTAGCTTTTTGTTTCCTGTTAATCCCTTTATCTCAATTTAATAAAACTAGATGCAAGTAGTTTTACGTCTTGAAAACAGTTTGACTGGCTCCCATATTACGTTGAAGATATTCTACAGGATACGTCTCACGTTGTAAAGAATTTCTTTCTTTCTGGTGTGTGAAATTAAGGATCGAATTTTTTGTCCTGTTGAGCACATGAAACAATTTAACTATAATCGCAATATTACTGACTGCTGCAACAACGTCTTAGTCAAACCATTGCCAAATACAACGAATACCACTTATTTAGATCGCTTTCAAGCACGATACTTGGAATTCAGCCGGAATTGTGCTAAGTGGATTCATATTAATTAACTTATTTCTTAGATGTCCATTGGACGCGACACTGTCATTGTCCTTGGTCATCTTGCCTCTTAAACCGTATGTCTCCCTTGACCGTTAAGATCGATTTTCCCAATATATACAATCACGGTTAGGCCACCACTCTCCGCCGCTGATGACCATTATCTTGACTGGTCCAGGACTTGATTGTACACAACATCTTGGTGTGCCGCTTTGGTCAGTCTTTAATGACTTTATGGGGTATCAAATAATCAATAGACGTAGCGATTTGCGACAGAGAATTAACATTTACAGGTTGAGAGCAGCGGCTTTTGGCAAGTTGGCGCTATTGTCACCGCTGTTTTGATGACGGTGTTTATGCTGCAGTTGTTGGTGATGATATTGTTGATGCTATTGATGCTACTGTTGATGTGCATACTGATGTTGTTTTTATGCTGGTGCTGTCGTTGCTACTGGAGTTGGTGCAGCTGCTGATTTGTATGCATTGTTGTTGCTGCTGTTGCCACTGTCATCCGTGGTGCCTCTTCCACCCATTCTCGCCTCCATAACACCCCGTTCCATCCCATCAATTCCAACATACCCCTCCCTACAATCGCTTTCTTTTTCTCTCTATCCCTCTCTCTCTCTCTCTCACTCTCTCTCTCTCTCTCTCTCTCTCTCTCTCTCTCTCTCTCTCTCTCTCTCTGTGTTCTCTCTCTCTCTCTCTCTCACACACATTCTCTCTCTCTCTCTCTCTCTCTCTCTCTCTCTCCCTCCCTCCCTCCCTCCCTCCCTCTCTCTCTCTCTCTCTCTCTCTCTCTCTCTCTCTCTCTCGCTCTCACTCTCCATACCTCATTCCCAATATTCCCGCTCTCACTCACCCAGCCGCTCTCTCTCACTTTCTCTGTCTCACTTTCTCTCCCCCACACACCCGCCCTTTCTTTTTCTCTCTCTCACTCTCTCTCGCTCTTTCCCTCCTTCATTTTTTCTCTCTTGCTCTGTCCTCCTCGCTCCCTATCTTTCAGACCAGCGATTTGATTGACAGAACCAGGTCGACCTGGTATTTTACTATTTCTTGTTCTATAAATTAGATCGACTCTGAGGTTAATCAACCGAATACACCAGGATCCGCTCAATTCGGGACTGGCCTCTCCCTTGGGAATAGCGTGGTGACGTGTGCGACTATATTCGAATGTCATTCAAAAACGTGTCCAGCTATCCAATTGACCTATTTTACTGGGTTTGTTGGCACGTAAACTCCCTACCCCATCACGAAAACACATCCTATTCGCCACTTTCTGAAACACCTAGTCAACATGTGATGAATTTATCCATGAACACTATTTATCTTTCTCAGCTTCGTGGTAGAGCAGCTGTCAGCGGCCGCGAATCTATATTATCTCGACCTGTTTCACAATGGATCTTTCCATTTTTAGCTATGCTCCGCCCATCGGTAGCTAAGCTCAACCCATGCCTAACTTGTGCTGGGATCGATCGATCCTTAAACCCCCCTCCTATCAATTTCCTGAGAACTATACAGATAAGCTATTGAATAGTTTGGAACTAATTTGGCTGGGAGACAAGTCAAATGAGTTTCAAAATGTTCAAAACAATGTTTATTAAAGAGGAAAGACATTTAAGCGTTTAAGACGGAAGGGAGGGAGGGATGGAGGAAGGGAGGGAGGGAGGGAGGGAGGGAGAGAGAGAGAAAGCGAGCGAGAGAAAGCGAGCGAGAGAGAGCGAGAGAGAGCGAGAGAGAGAGCGAGTGAGAGAGAGAGAGAGAGAGAGAGAGATGGAGAGAGAGACAGAGAGAGAGAGAGAGAGAGGGGGGAGAGAGAGAGAGAGAGAGAGAGAGAGAGAGAGATGGAGAGAGGGGGAGAAGAGAAGAGAGAGAGAGAGAGGGGGGGAGGTGTGGTGGGGAGGGCAGGGGTGTGTGGGGGTGGGGTTGAGGTGGGGGGACGGGGGGGGGGGGGGTGAAGATTGAGGGAGCTAGAGGCAGATAACAATACTGATGAACCATTGATTCTAAATATGCTATGCAGATTACAAAGTTGAAGTGAACTCGCTGATGTTAACGATTTATTCACTGAGGTTAGCAGTATAATTAAGCTAACGCCGTGTTCTCACTAGAGACTTAATCTTGAACAACGCCATACTAAACCGTTTTCTCACTAGAGACTTAATCCTGAATAACGCCATAATAAAGGCATGTTCTCACTAGAGACTTAACCAGGAATAACGCCATACTGAAGTATGGCGTTATTCCTGATTAACTCTCTAGTCAGAACACGGGCTAAGGTATGGCGTTATTCCTGATTAATTCTCTAGTGAGAATATGTCATAAGGTATGGCGTTATTCACGATTAAGTCTCTAGTGGGACCGCGACCTAAGCCATGTCAGTATGCTTCTGGGACGAGCTCTTCAAACCCTGTTACCATTTTGAGTCCGAACGTTAGACAAATATTTGTTCACAGACTCATGTGTCACCATTCTACTGCCAGCAAACAATTCAAGATAGCTGTTACCTTTGTACAGGTAACTTGTTTGAATATGTATATATTTGGTGGTCTTACCTGGTGAGCATCTTGGAACTGCGTGGTTGAATTCAACGGCTGTCTTTGACAGGCATTCAGTAACGCTATTCTGTTTACACTATACAGCACAATCTAGCTTTAAGCAATTCAAACACACGCACGCACGCACGCACGCACCCCCCCCCCCCATACACACACGCCTCGCTCGCGGTGGGATCGATCCATGAATAGGCAGCAACAGTACCCAGTCAAATTAGTTTCAAAATATTCAACAGTTTACCTGCATAGCCTTCTGAGAATTGATAGGCAGGGACTTCGGGGATCGATCGATCCCAACATGAGCGAGGTGTGGGTGGAGCTTAGCCATATATGGGACGGATATGGCTAAGACTGGAAAGGCCCATTATTTTTTACGCTTGTATTTCCGGAATCACAATTCCAAGGTCTAGACAGAATATAAACATAATTTAAATGACAAACAAACGGACTGACAGATCGACTGCCTGAATGGCTGACTGACCAACTGACTGACACGCCGATTAGGAAACCAAGCACCAGTCTAGACGCGTTACAAGTAGTATCTAAATTACCTCAGTGACAATGATATGACCAATCTTAGGCCTTGTTCTCACTAGAGACTTAACCGGCGTACCGCCATAGTGGATGTATGGCGTTATTCCCGATTAACTCTCTAGCGAGAACACGGCATTAGTTCGGGTTCTCACTAGAGTGAGAGACTTAATCCGGAATAACGCCATACTGAAGCATGGCGTTATTCCTGATTAACTTTCTAGTGAGAACACGGCCTTAGTTTGAATGTTAACCGGCTCCCTTGAAACACACCGCATTCTTATTTGTGACTCGCAGCTAGTACAGTTTGTCCATCTGCCAGTGTCGGTCTGTAAGTCTGTCCGAATGTCGCTCGAATTGTTGGTATTTCTATCAAAGAAGCAGATGTCTCAACGATAGTGTGTTGCTCTTGGAATGATTTAGTACTTAATGTAATTAAGTCGGGATTGATATCGGTCGATCAATAACATCGATCTATTCGTTAATCACATTTGAGTGGAGGAAATTCTATAAATATCGTAGATGCACTTAGGTTTGATATGGTTTGAGTTAGGTTTGATATGGTTATCAACTCTCAAACCAAAATATGGGTTCGTTACAAAGATGCTAAGCGGAAATGGAATTAATTTGTTCCAGTAGGTAACCTTGCCATATACACATATTGGTAATAATCAATATTATTTTCCCAACTCATTGGTTAGGGTACATCGCCATCCGTCTTAAAGAACCACCATATTTTGGCTCCAGAAGAGTGAAAGTGTTCCTTATATAGAGGTGAGTTTATACGCAACGGTTTAATCTTACGTATTCAAATTCAAATTCACATTTCGTGAATATAACCCACACGCAATACACATTCTCGTGTCTATTATTCGGATAACAATAGACCTTTCTGCGCTCTGCCAATCTCTAGCTAATCTCCACTGACATCTCGCTCGTTTTGGGATCGACCGATCCCAGAACTCTCTGACTACCAATTTTCAGAAAACTATACAGGTAGGAGTTTGCCTATTTTGAAACTAATTTGACTGGGTGCTGTTGCTGCCTATGGCAGCAGCAACAGCGCCAAGTCAAATTAGTTTCAAAATATTCAACAACATGTTTATTAAATAGTAACGCCATACAATTCGCAAAACGTGTCAGACTATTAAGCGTTTAAGACGAGACTAAATCAAGTCATTCATGACGTAATGACGTCATCACACACGCCACGTAGTTGATTATGACGTCATATGACATCAGATGATGGATGGATAAACTGGAAAGGTTAAATGGAGCATAGGGTTTACTGTCTTAAATATCAATGATCGTAATCTAATATCAATACACTATGCAGACAACCATGCGAATGCATGAGAGTTTCATTGATCGAAAGTTAACTACAAAAGCCAATACTTATTGATTCAAGTCGTGTCAGTCTGTTTATTCATGAAATTCTTAAATTAAATCACCATATTTATTGCTGAATATACAGACTCAACTACACTGTTTCGGTATGGGTTATAACTAGTTCCTGTTAAATAAACAGTGTTTCTGCAATATGTTGTTTTGGGAACAGCAACAGCTGTTAAAGGTATGTACACACTACTAAGACAGTATGTATCGATTAGATCTAGTAAAAAGTGTTTGTGATTATTCTGTTGCTGATTGCAATATTTTATTTCTTGCCCGAAAATATGTCGTTAGTGACAAACCAAACTGAGGCTCATAGCTAATAGCTTGTGATCTCTGATCCAGAAAACGTTACTCCTTGACAATTGTGAAAGAAATATCCGGCATCCATGCTATAAAAAGCAATACTTCTAACTTATCGCGGATGAATAACTTAAATCCCATAATTAACTGCCAATGCAATAAAACTAGAAACCGTAAATCAAATAAATCGCATTCTTAAATGAAAAGACTACATTTTCTCGGAAATGGAACTAATATAGGACGAAGAAATTTCTGTCTCTCGCAACTGCTATACAGATTATTGATATAAAACTGTGCATAGCCCTCTTGTTTCGACTTAACCCTTTAACGGTCAAGCTCAATAAAATAGTCTTGTGGAATTGTCCATTTGCTGGGCAAGAGCAGACTATTTTTTTTAATTAACCACTGGAATGACTGGCTCGGTTACCGAGCCAGTCATTCCAGTGGTGAATTTTCAAAAATATTTGTTGTGGCCTGCAAATGGATGCTGACTAAGCAATAAAATTGAAGTTTCCTGACCATTACCCCTTTAATGGCCAAGCCGTCCAAAGCAGTATGCGCAGTTGTCTTCAAAAATATACATTTAGAGACCAACAGAGAGGATATTTTTGTAAACTCCACTAGCAAATTTATGAAAAAATAGTCGTCTTAGGGGATTAATTGATATAAGTAGCATTTAGAACGCTTTGAAGCGCTGTTAGCACAAGAAGGGAAAAAGTCCACATATTAATCTTTTTAGGTGAACGCAGAGAAAATCGTAAGTAGGAATTTATTGGACTGAATTTCTACTTGAATTGCAATGAACGGGGATCCGTTCCAAATGACTATTTGTTTAAAAATAAGGTAGGTATTCTTGAAAATTGTATCAAGACTTTCAGAGAGATCTCTACTGTTCTGGGATGGTTGATTAAGTAAGACATGTGGTTCAATAATAACATGTCACAGAACCACCGTCATGTATGAAAAGTGAGTTCCTATCACGACCATCTTCGACTAGGAACCGACTTCGTATGTGAGATCACTTGTGATTATCCTGTAAGATTTCATTACAGCATCGGTAGTAATTATGTGTACCATGTGGCGGTACTTAGCGGTTCACTTTCAATTAATGTTGTTAACGCAAAGAAAACAAATAGACCAATATTTCCGAAAATGTTGGTCCCGATCCCGGGATAATTCATAATAAAGAAATATTAGTTACCTCCCCGGGATATAGAAATTGTTTGGGTGTAGCTTTCTACAATTTATACATCCTGGAGAGGTAACTAATATTTCTGTATTAAGTAGGCATGTGTTTCAGTAAACTACCTATGCTGGTGATGTTATATTATGAGAATTTGTTGCATATGAATGAAGAATCAGATAGAAATGACTATTTCCGAAATAAGTATGAGTGGTTGATCTTGTGTCAATCTAACCATTTAATGGTCGAACTTACCAAAAAGCAATTTTGCAGTGGTCTTCAGATATGGCCATTTGAAAGGCCTAGAGAAGAGTGTTTTTGAGTATTTTCCACTAGAATGACTGGCTCGGTAACCGAGCCAGTTATTCTAGTGGTAAGTTTTCAAAAATAATATTCTCTCGGTCTGCAGATAGACACTGGCTAAGTAAAACCTTTAATTTTATATGCCATTCCTGTGGTAAATTTACAAAAAAAATATTCTAAATTTAAAATATCTTGAAAAATATTGACCATCAAAATGTTTAATTGATATATCAAGTATTATTTTGAGCGCTTTGAGGCGCTGTTGACACAAGAAGTGCTAATAGCCATTGCCAGGTAAAATGATGGATAATTTAAGCAATGGTCCCTCTGGACATTATTATTATTATTATTATTATTATTATTATTATTATTATTATTAACACTCACAAAAAATAAATTGCCAGACATGATTTCTGTCATTTTCACCACATTTTGCAGCCAATAGGAAGTGACAGGTTATCAGTTGGGAAAACACGTTGCTCTATATATACATATAAACATGATCGGGTTGTTCACTAATGCATGACGGCTTCACTGCGTAGTTGAAATCATGTCCACATGTTGTAAGGCACGTGTGCGAACGTGTGTAAGTACATCAATGCATCTGTCTGATAGAATGCGCCAAAAGCATCCTATGTATAATTTCTGGACATGCTAAGCAGTAACATTGGTTAAATGCTATCCCACAGCAGCCATATGTCCGGAAATATATAGGTCTACCTCGCCAGTGTTGTTTGTAAGCTAGAGAAAGATGTACATCGGTTTACAGTGTATATGGCAAGGTTATCTCAGGTTTTCTTGTAAATGCTAGCATATTTATCTCTGCAATTATTCTAACCATAATGCTCAGTGAAGTAATATACACAGATAATTGCATCTCTGATCCAGACAGGGTAATACACAATATAGATTGTGCTTATATTGAACTATCAGAAAAATATAAAGTGCACGGCTCCTCGAAGCCCTCTTCTGCGATAGAGAGCCCTGGAGAAGATAGCCATAGCAATACAAATGTCTAACAATAAGGGGAGAGAGTGATCTAGGACGAGATATGTGAACTTACTGTACAAAAAATGGTTTGACGTGACATCTCTCTCCCACAACTTCTGCCCCTCTTCTACCTCTATCTGGATTAAAAATTGATGGAGTAATTGGCGTAGAAGAACAGTTTACTTAGCGTTCGAATAATACTCACGTAACCTTGAACTGCCAGAATTTGTCTGGGAATACACTTAGAAAAACAGAATGTTTTAATGTTATAAGATTAAACTTCAGATATAAAGTATGTGAGGATAGATCTTATCTCTGAAAGCATGTTATCTAATTTGATGGAATCCCATTATCATGTGTTTGCATTTGAATGCTTTATTTCGTGTTAAGGAGCCGGCAATGTAAGTTTACCTACATTTAACACACAGAAAATTTAATCTTTTACCTTAATATACTTGAAATATTTCGTCAGCTTCATCATGACAACCATATACCTTAATAATGGTGTAATACATGCTGACGTGTACCGTCAATATCTCCACTTTTCAAATTCGCCATCCCTAAAACAATTTCTGTATAATGCGGACACATTGATATGAATGGTGATGAATATCACGTGTCTGGTGTCGATAGTATGACACGATATCCCTGCCATGTGCCACGATGGTATCTATGTTTCTTAATTGACCTTTCCAGTTTATCCATTTATCGTATGACGTCACATGACGTCATTATCGACGACGTGACATATATGATGGCGTCATCCTCATTACGTCATGAATGACTCGATTTAGACAATTCTAACCGCTTAATAGACGGTCAAGTTGTATGAATCGCAGGTCTTTACTATTTAACAAACATGCTGTCAAATATTTGGAAACTAATTTGACTGAGCGCGGTTGCTGCCATAGGCGAATTATTCAACAGCTTAACAGTATCGTATTTTGGAAATTGATCGTCATGGAGTTCAGAGATCGATCGATCCCAACACGAGCGAGGCGTGGGCGGAGCTTAGCTAAAGATGTGCGGGGTATAGCTAAAACTGGAAAGGTTCATTCTCAACGCGGTATAATCTCTATACACATTCATGTTCGTAGATAGACATACTTCGAACTGCTAGATTCTGCAAATCATCGGTGTTTGGCTGTAAGAGCGTAACGGTCATCGATCGCATGGTTGTTAAACATTATACCTCGTGAACACGAATCCGCTTTTCCGTGAATCAGACCCCGTGTGGATAGCTATCGCTTTGGTGGGTAGCGCATACTATTTGAACAATGCGTGGACGCTGACTCCAAGTGTTATTTGTCTTACAACTACCGTCTCTGGTTCATATCTCATTTCGTCCTATATGTCCTAAGCATGACCTGTTTAACCCTTTAACACTCATATCAGCCAAAAACTGCTTCTGCAGTTGTCTAGAGAAATGTCCATTTGCAGACCAATATTGCAGACTATCTTTTAAATTTTACCACTGGAATGACTCACTCGATAACCGAGCCAGTCATTCCCATGGTCAAATTTCAAAAATTGTCTTCTCTTGGTATGCAAATGGACATGTTCTATGAGAAAATCGAAATTTTCTTGAACACATTCGAGGGCTAAAGGGGTAACTCTTTGATCTCTGATAATCTCGTTGTCTCAATTTGGAAAGCAAATATGCAAGTACGTTCTTTGGTATCCTGACACCAGCTAAACTGGCTTGCATATTAATTTTAGTGTATGATACATGTAATTGTAGGGAATACTTTTATCTATCCGCCTAGTTGAATGAAGCTACGATTGCATTTACAATCAATCGATTATTTGTAGAACATTGTAACACGAATCACAATATAACTACCTTAAAAGACAACGGCTTACTCAGCCCATTGCCAAATTTCACATATTGTGCTTATTTAGATCGCCTGTACGGACGCCTTTTCGTACTCAGCATGGATTGTGTTAAGTGGATTCGTATTAATTAACTTGTTTCTCATATTTACCTTGGACACATCACCATCATCATCCTTGACCATCCGTGGCCACCTTTCCTCTTAAACTGATTCACTCACTGAACCAGAAAGACAGGTTTATATACAATTATGGTACAACTTGTTATTGTCTTAAACTGTACACAACTCGCATTGGTCAGTCTTTAATGACTAACTTTATTGGTGTATCAAATAATGCATAGAGATACGCGATACATAATCGAGAGGGGCAGATAGGGAAGCGAAGTTTGGTGTTGTTGTTTGTGCTTTAAAAATAATCAAATATAGAAAAAATATACTTCAGCGGTGGACAAGATTATCAGTGTAGATTTTATCAACCGAAGCCAATTGATTACTCCCAGGATTTAATGCAAGTCCATTATTCTCGGGTTGGATTTTCCAGTTTGGGTTGTGTTAAGGACTTCATAATTTACCTACATCTGCCTTCAAATTGACGTATTACATGGCGAACAATTCCCTCACTTTTCAGGATTTTCATTGACACCAAACCTAGAGCAACCTCTGTATAGTTCATACAAATTGATATGTATGGTCACAGATATTGCGTTTCCTGTTTTCTACGAAATAATGTCCATGTCAATAAATTAACACAACTCTAAGTCTCAGCGCCCGCAATCCGGTGGCGTCTTATTATAATAGTACAACGGCCATCGCTTGAATGTATGCGAAGTATGAGATTTTGTGAACATAAATATGCTTTTCACATGAACAAGACCTTTGTAGATAACTATGGCTTTAATGGATAGTCCATCCTATTTCAGCAATGTGGAAATACCGACTATAAATGACCTTTATATTATAACTACTATCTCTACATCTTATCGCATTTCATCGCACATGTTGTCAACATGACATGGTTAGCTCGTTGTTTCCTGGTAATCCCTTTGTCCTAATTCAAAAACAACCAGATCCAAGTACATGGTTTAACGTCTTGAGAACAGCTTGACTGGCTTCCAACTTACGTTGAAGATAGTATACAAGATACGCCTCACATTGTAGAGAATGTCTGTTTCTTTCTGTTGTGTGAAATTTAGGAACGAATATTTTATCCTATCGACCACATA